>VXBU01005183.1:101272-162751 GCA_013400315.1 Bombycilla garrulus
TCCCCAGCCACGCTGACGGCATGTGCGCCTGCGCGGCCGGGCGGCGCCGCCAGGAGCAGGCGCGAGCAGTGGGTGGAGCCATTCCGCCTTTCTTAGGGGTGCATTGGTTAAACGTGTTCTGTCTTTTACGCGGGGCCGTAAAGTCATCCTGCTTGCTGATGCTTCTGTAAAGTAATAAAAGATTGACACCGAGTAATTGTGAGAGGGCTGTGTTTTACCTGAGGCTTTGGCGCATCTGCAAAGTGGGACTTGCCCAAGTACCCCTAATTCGTGCCTAGCACAAACACTACATCCAAAAGTCAAAGTAATGGTATTTGAGTGTTTGATGTTTCTCCTATAGTGATTTGTAAATCACTGCTTGGTTTGTAAGCGTAGTAGTTTTTTTAATATTAATTATAATTCATTGTGTGTAATAGAATAATCTTTTCGGTGTCTCTCTAGGAGGAAGGAGTGAGAGTTTTTGTCTTATGGCTGCTCCAGGAAAGGTGGCAACTTTCCGCCTGCCTCCCCTGCCAACTATTGGAGAGATTATTAAACTCTTTCGCCTTAAAGCACTGAAGCAGCTTTCACAGAACTTTCTACTGGATTTGCGATTGACAGGTTAAATGTTTTATTCTGCTATTTTTAGCTGACATGGAACATGTATCCTAGCTTTTGTCAGAGTATAGCTAAGGCATAGCCAATGGCAGCTCAACGGTAAACCTTTTATAATAAAGACCTCTTTTAAAAGTAGTTTTAGGTTATGTTAATTGCTTTTATTTGCTCCTCAAAAACAGGTTTCTTTATAAATTGAAGTGCATTTTTTTAGATAGAAACTATATTCCTATATAAAATATGGATTATTGACTGAAATGCAAAAATCTAAACCAAAGTAGTGCTTATATAGTTTGTTTTCTATTTTGGTTTATAAGTTTGACTTAAAAATTATCCTTTTTTTCAAATTATTGTGTATCATAGAAAGTATGTAACACGTTGTGCAGGTTAGAGTTTGCTGTGTGCTGTAGATAGGAGAGTCATTTGTCTCAGTTTATCGGATGTGTTGCTTTTTTTAACTAGTTGCATTGTTCTGAACAATTCATTTTTTTTCCAGCTTTGTGTCAGCAGTGGGTGACAAAGCTGGCACTGTTTTGTCAGTCAGCATTGGGTGTCTTCACTGGCATAGTGGTGGCTGGATTTTGCATTAACAAATGCAGTGCAGCTTCATGTACCTAATGATTTGATTTTGTTTGAAGAGTCAGGTTGACAAAAATTCAGACCATGAAACTCAGTTCCACTTCCTGAACAACCAGACTCTTACCCTGGAATAAAAATGTCTGCATGCCTTTCGTGAAACTTTACAAGTAGACAGATCTTTGGATATTTTTTATTGCATACATAAGAGGTGATGTAGTAAGCAGCATAATTTCTGTCAGTATTTCTCTCCATGCTTCCCAAGGATCCCTTTGTTTCATTAGCTACATTTCTTGGCCCTAATCTGTCTTCTTTATTCTCTGTAATGCTTGCTAATGTTGTATCATTTCAGCTACATGACTATTCCTTCCTCACCTTTCAAGTGCCCTGTTTTCTATAGCTACCAGTTGCTTGTGTTCCAGCTCTTGATTTAGTCGTTTCTCCCTCGTAAAATTGCTCTGTACACAATATAATTTTCGTAGAGCATTACTGAATCTTTCTTTCTTCTTAAATTGCCTTGAAATAGAGGTGCTGTCATGAAATACCTTTAAAGGGACAAGTAGTGAACCTGTAGGATATCAAACACAAGTGTTTGCTTGCAGCACAGTAGTACTGCTGATGTACAGATGAGTGATAGTCTCTTTTTATTTGATTCTGTAATGAGCACAATGGATACTAAAGACATAATACTAAAAATAGCTTTTTTTAAATAGCTCAGTGTATCTTGTAGCGTGGAACAAGTCTGAATTCTGTGCAGTCTGGCGGGTGTGTGATGATTTAACTTGGATGTGTGACTGTTTGTGTCTGTTCTGAGATGAGCATATTTATGCTTGTGTAACAGTAAACAATGAGGTTATCGTGGTGAGCTGGATCTCCCAGAAAATAAAGGCTTAGTGTGTTCTTTGTGTCTTGCAGACAAGATAGTGAAACAGGCCGGCGAGCTGAAAAATGCCTATGTTTGTGAAGTGGGTCCTGGGCCAGGAGGAATTACCAGATCCATTCTTAGTGCTGGTGTTGAACAACTCCTTTTAATTGAAAAAGATGCTCGGTTTATTCCAGGATTGCAGGTACCAAGTGGAGAATAATTTGTGTACATGTAACCACAGCAATGAATAAGAGCATTCTGAGAACCTAGCGAGATTCCAGGTGTCTTGTTGGCATCTCAGCACTGAAAATAGGTTTGGTTCTGTGGCAGAAACCAGAGCTACAATTTGTTTGAAGATACACAGCATCACAATTCATCGTACCTGCTTTGTCATAGGCCCTTTAGAACCTTACCCTGCAACTGCGTTATGGCCAAGGCCTTGTTGGTTTTGTGGTTTTTTTCAGGCTGAGACATTTCAGGTGCATTTCATCATGATGGTGAAATCATTATTTGAAGGCTGAATGTAATGTCCTTATATATAGTCTCATTTTAATCCTAATTGTGCTTTATAAAATTGGGAAGGCATATCTCCAGTTAATACAATCAATGTGGGTTAACATCCAGGTAGAGATGAATAAAGCAAGCATTTATTTCACATTTTCAAAAAAATACTCTTTAGCTTTTCTTTTGAAGTTGGTATAAGTTCACAGGTCATTGTGTCATTTTCAAATGCTGTCTGCTGATGTTAATGGAATTTGGCTGTATAAATCCAGTGAGAAAAACTGACTTCAAAAATCTTAAAATTTTACTGTTTTTTTGTGTCTTTACAATTTCAGATTAGAGCAATTCTAAGGGCTTTCCTTAAATTACATCTTTTTCAGTAAATCAGCAGCAAAAATAAATAGGTCATTCACTTGAGAACTGCTACTATCTCTTTATATGATAAAAATCATGTAATGTATGAATGAAACTGTTCATATCCTGAAACTTAAATTTGCATGTAATTATGTCTTTGTTGCCATTAATATCATATAATATGCCATCTTCTTATGAAATGTGAAACCTTTGTGTTTTCACTTGAGTGGAGGCAATCAGCATTTTTGGTTTAGACTTTGAGAACTGCTTTGGGACTGGAGAGAATTTGAGGTTAAATTACATTCATTTTAGTTAAGAGAGCTTTTTATGTACTTGGATGTTTTTTGGTCTTCCAAAATGCATCCACTGCAACAGATTTATCTGAATAAAAGTATACTTCTTGACATCTGAAATGAGTTTTTGGTATATAATTATCTTTACTGTTCAAGTGACATAATGTTAGTCATTAAATTTAATTGCCAATCTCCTCACAGCAGAAGCGAATTTCTGAATGAGGTTATTGAACGTAGAGGTGGTATAATTCAGTAACAGTGGGTGTGAATAAGCAGGAAATGCATTGTATCCATTAGTGTTTCATTTGGTATTGCTTTTTTTCCTTACCAATAAGAAGACACATAACAGTGAATCTTTCTTTTCTAATAATTTGGGTTGCAATAATTTTTCTGGTTTCCCAAGCAAACAGTCAAAATTCATGCTCATAAAAGGGTTGAGATTTGAGTAAGGAAAAATGTTTCATATTAAAATAACAGTTGGGGACTATTGCTTACGAATGTCTCTTAGATATTTTTAAAATCTCTGATGTAAAGCATACAGCATTTTTTATTAACTGTTTATCAAGCTGTGGTGTCTCACAGAACTGAAGTGGGGATTTTCTTTGCTTCAGGACTGAAATACAGTGAAGAACATATGTGTACAGAGTTAAAGTTTACACAAGCTGAGAGTCTGTCGGTTCTGTCTCAGTCTTAAAGAATCCCAGCCTCTCTGTGCCATATGCCCTAACAGTTTTTAGGCTAGAAAGACTGGTAAGGAGAGAAAGGGAGCAAGAAAATGTATTTACTATAAAATTATTCTGGGAATACCATTTCATGTTTTAAATTATGCCCCTTGTGCTTCCTTCGTGCCCTTTTGGTAGTACTGAAGAATGAGAGTATCTGCAGGATGGAACACTCTTGACTGGTGTCCTTGATACACAGCAGCTCCTGGAGCTGTGTTAGTTGCACACACTTTCCCTTCAAATGAAAAAAGCTTCACTGGGTTTCCAAGTCTTTATTTCAAATTAGAAATATAAGACAACGATTTTCTGGTCACAAATAAAATACAGTTCTCAGTTACATAAAGTGTGTTACTCAGCAACCCCTAATCTTATCTTGATAAGAAAACTATGCTGATAAGTCCATTAAGTGGTTTGGAGTTGAGGTTAGTTTTGTTTTTTCTATATGGAAATAATTGCACTTAAAACATATAGGAACACTTAGTTTTTTTGTTAAGCTTTTACTGCTCTACATAAAAATTAGCTAGTTTGATAATTAAAAACCCCAAACTTTTACTCAAATTTCATGACAACATTTTGTGGACAGCAGGAGAAAGCAGTACTTTCCTTTGGCTCAGAAAATCATAGGAATTGCTTTGTGCCCCTGAATATATAAACATCATTCAGGTTGAAAATTGGACTAACAATGATGAACAGTTTGTTTTGGCAGTTAGGCCGCTGGCACTTAAGTGTTTACAGATTTGGATTTCTGTGCAAAAGCAAAATTGCTTTTTAATCCATTTCTCATTATTCTCTTATAGGATCAACAAATATCCCCAAGTGTCATCTTCAAAAAAAGTCACCACTGCTTTTGAATTGTGCTGTGTACACATAGTTTCATAGTGTAAGAGGAAAGATTAGTACAACACTAAAAAAGCTTAACTAATTTTGGTTATGGGAGCTGACTCCAGATATGAAGGAACTGGTTATCAAACAACAGCCAGTGCTGAGTTTTTGTGTCAGCCTTTAGTAAATGCTAGAGAAGTTGTGCAAGTGGGCTGCAGAAGCTGACAATGGAGATGATTTTGTAATGTCTAGACAGATAATAATTATTGAGATGTTCCTTCCTGCTAGGCACTCATTCCCTCTTTTGAGTGAATTCCTTGTTTTTTAATGGTACAAATGTAGAGGGCTACAGGGAATATTAAGATAATCTCTTCCACATTTTTCATGTAAAAGGAGAAATTAATATTTCTGCAGCCTTGTGTCAAATATGGCTGAAATTGGATAATTTCTGGGGAAAACAGAATAAACAACATGAGCTCTTGTTTTCATAGGTAGTTGATCTAAAAACCTTTCAAAACCTCCTGCTTGCAATATTAAAATTGGTTGAGGTCCTGCTGGTAGCCTGGGACTTGTTAATTGTTGTTGAAGCAACTCTTAGCAGTCTTTTCAAGTTTGAATTCTCTATTACAAATTCTACATCTGTAAATAGTTGTTTACAGAATCACACATTCATCTGTTTCTAGTGTTTGCTTTTTGAAGGTAAATACTTACTAATAGTGTTCTCACTTTTAACTCCTACTGTGCTTTGTTACATATTGAAGATAAATATATAGCAATGGTTTAATTCCTACAGTGGCTGAAACCATAAATCAGTTTGGTTAACACTCACTTTGGATTCTGCTTGCTTGTTTACAAACAGATGCTCTCTGAAGCAGCTCCAGGAAAAGTGCGCATCGTTCATGGAGATATCCTGACCTATAAGATGGAGAAGGCTTTTCCAAAGCACTTAAAAAAGAACTGGGAGGATGGTTAGTATTTGCATTTGGTTTATTTCTTGTTTTTTTAGGGCTTCTGAGTTAGTTTTAGGTAGTGATAAAATTGAAATTCACTCAGTGCAGGTGTTACTCTCTTCTGGTACATGTTAAAGAGACAACTGTTTGGATTCTTTCGCTAGAGAAAACAGGGAGCTCTCTTCCTTTTCTAATACAAAATAGTGGAATTTCTATGGCATTGACCTTAGTTTAAAGTGAGGAGCTTTGCAGTTGTTAACCTTAGAGTGTCTTGACTGTGCAAGACTGACTTCTGGAAAGCATAAAAGTAGATCAAATGGTGTACTTCCTGGCTTCTTCCTCTTTTTGAAGAAGTCAGAAATCACCACTGCTGCTGTTCCACTGAAGAAATTTCTGTAACTTGCTTTGAAACTTTTGAAAACTTGCCTTCAGAAAATTAGGTTGTTTTTTTTTTTGCTTTGGTTTCAGCTGGATATCTTTGGCAAAAGTAGAATCTAATCAGGATTGTGGTTGTTTTGCCTTTTTTTTTTTTTAAATCTGAGGTTGCAATAGGACACTATTTCACTTCCCTTTCAAAACATGTAATATTATTACATAAATCAGAGATAACCTCCTAGTCTCCTTTTCCAAATTTATTAATATAAGGTAAAATCACTCTTTGCAATGCCTGAAGATCAGTAAAGTGTTTTCTGACTTAGGACAGAAATGACCATAGTGCATTATGTTAACCTAGAAAAATTGTATGTTGTATTTGCCTCATTTGAAAATACAAGTGCTTCACAGAACAAACTATGATAAAATGTACGTGTGAGAGTGTAGTGCAGTTTTAAAAATTTACTTTGTTTGAGAATCACTGTTAGGTTTTGAGCTGATCAATTGGAGGCAAGATACATTTCTTCTGTGTTACTGCCATATGAAAATCTGAAAAGCTGATGGGTTTCGAAAACCACCATCTCTGATAAATGTGTAATACCACAGATAGACTAGAAACATCCCAGCCTAAAAAGTGCATAATAAGTAAAGTGTGCCAGGAAAAACAGCTTGAATTTGATATTGTCATCTCTTACTCCTGTAATTAAATATTTTCATATCTAAGAAACAGCACACTGGCTTTTGGTTTTTGCTACTTCTGTTGCACTCCTGCTTACGCATAAGGGTACCTGCTACTGAAATTCCTGTGTTGTGTTGTACAGCACACAGATACTGATATGATGTGTAACTGAAAACAGGTATCATTTCTTGTGGCTAAGTCTTGTACTTTTGATCTTTGTACCCTTTTGATTTCAGAGGACCCTGTACAGAAGTAGAGCTCTAGCCAGTGTGATTTAGGTGGTTGTTTTGAGGGTTGTTAGGACTTAGTAAAATGCTTCTGGGAGGATGTGTTAGACAGAATTACAAGTATGGCTATTTACTCTGTACCTAATCATAGTTTGAAATCACAGGATCATTCCTGTGGTTTTTCCTTTCTAGAGTAGCTCAGCTAGAATTTATTCATCAGCTGAAAATCTTCTGAAGGCTACTGATTTATTCAAATATAAATGAGAACCAAACCTAACCACTTTTTTCCCAAGTAAATACTGAGAATAGCAACACAGTTTTGTCAGTGTAACGTGAGTCTAAATGGGCAGGCATCATTTTGGTGTGGCATGATAGAAAATTGTTTCCATATTTTAAGTCTAGGTTGATGGGCATGTATTTTTTTTTGTGTTTTATTTCCTGGCAAAATCTTACCCAAACCTTTCTCACAGCTGTTTTTCTTCTGTCAAATGTCAACAGAACCACCAGATATACATATCATTGGGAATCTGCCCTTCAGTGTTTCAACTCCTCTTATCATCAAATGGCTTGAGAATGTTTCAAAAAGGGATGGACCTTTTATTTATGGCAGGACACAGATGACATTGACTTTTCAAAAGGAAGTTGGGGAGGTAAAATTTTGGTATTTTTCCAATATTGTACTGATGCTGAAAAATTTGAACAAAAAATCGTTTATATGCAATCTTTTGTTTAAAACTACTAGTCTTAGTTGACATTGAAAAGCGAGTAAAAGGTTAGTTTGGTTTTAGTTTATGTGGCTGTAAATGATAAATTTTGAGTTAATTATCTACTCTGATATTTTCACAAGCATGTAACTTTTTTTTAATGTCTTATGCAGGGTTATATTTCGTTAAGGTACTCTATCTGTTCTTTTCTGAAGTTTGATTTCTTTAACATGAATAGATTGTGCAACACTCTTTTNTGTGCAGCACTTTTTTAAATATGTTTTTACTCTCACAGTTATTTGTGCAATGTGTCATCAGTCTGTTTTTCCTTTCATTCATCTCAGGAAATACACTTATATTTATTTTCTTTCTCCTCTTTATTAAAAATATTTTTCAAGAAACACCTTCCTTAAAATAAGGAAAAATGGAAGGTTAACATTATTTCCAGTTGTGATTAAACACTTAAAATGCAGGGGGTCTTTGTCAAGACCTTGGAAATTGGCATTGGCTTTCTTGAATGAGAATTGATATCAGAATTATTAATATATTCTGCCATTCTTGTGTGTTTAAAAAGGCCTTAATTCACTACTGTCACCACAAGTCCAAGAGCAAATTGATATTTTACTTTGTATTAATAATTAGTTTCTCAAAGAAGGCTAGACTGATCTGCAGTGTAGTAGTGTTGATGCCAGATCAGTTGATATTAGGTTGGCTTACTCCACGTGCTTTCACACAGTTTATTTCTATTGACATTGCATGAAACATATAAAACATAGAGAATGGAAAGCTTTTTTGCTTGGCAGTTATGGAAGCAGTCTGGCTTTTAACAAGAATCTCACTTGCATTTATAAAGAAAAAAAAAAGTTGCACATCAACCTGAAAACTGAATTTCTGTCTTATTACTCGAGTGTTTGTAACTGCTGTGTTTTGTCCGGGCAGCCTCAGTGTGTATGTTGTTTTAATTTTAATCTGTCAAAGCAAAAATTTGAATAGGAAAATTTTGCTGTTTTTTTCTCTGTGAAAATTAGTAATAATTAGATGTGCAAGTGGAATGTCTGCTGTCATTTTTTTGGGTCAAAGAAAAACATATTGTGCTGTCATTGCCCTAGCCTTGTAATCAAGATTGAAGAAGTATTTCCAGTAGGTGGCTCTAAGAACACTAGGGATAAACATTTGGTATGAAATAAACCAGATTTCTTATTTCACTTCTGGGCTCATTTGGTTTCAGGCATTACAGAATCCAGGTCTGTTTCCCAGAAGGACTTAATGTCATGTGAGATTAGACTTTGTTGCAAAATATGGCTAACGGACTGTGATGTAAAATTCAGAGTGATGTTAGGTAAGATACGTAGTTTTGTGACGGCAAAAATTCACTTAACACTATGTGAGAGCACTCTGTATTTTATATCACTGTACCCAGCTGCATATGTCATTGGTGACATACAGATTGCAGTTCTTCTGCACCCAGCATAGCTCAATTTGCTGCAAAATACCATGCACACTTAAGCTCTTCTTAAAATACTGAGGGGTAACATTAGGAAATGGAATGGAATATGTTGTTCAAGATCATGCCGTGAATCAGTGTTAATTGTTGTTGAGTTTACATTCTGAGATCTCTTGATTCTTGTTCAGCACAGGTCTTCCTCCAAAGACAAAATTGTTCATGGTTTTTGGTTTGCATTTCCATTATTGGTTTGATACCATGAAGATAAATTGTTTTAAAGATATTATTCTATTTTATGATTAAGAGAAAAAACAATAATTAGACTGTCTTTTCTCCTGACCCTCTGGAGTTACTTAAGGTAACCATTGTAAACTGGTGTGTACAGGCATATTCAGTACAGGAAAGAGAACAGTGTAATGCAGGTAATAGTGAGTTTCTCCTGACATTTTGTGTATCCCTGGATTTATAATCTTGATAGGGGAATTTTTTATACTCAGAAATTTGGTGTGCACCCTGGATATTCCTATGCTAAGAGCCTAAATATCAAAGGAAGTTTGTATATGTCATAAGCTCAGCAAAAGCCTAAGATGCATCATGGAATGGAGTGATGTGCTTTGTAATTAGTTAGGATAACTTGATTTAAACAGTAAGAGAGTAAAGCAATGTGCACTTTTATTTATGGTCAGACTTTTTTTTGCCAGTATAACAGAGAAGTAGATATCTTTGCCTTTCTTGCTTTTCTGTTTCCTTGTAGCACTGCAAGGTTGGTGTGAGTTATGTCACTACACACCTACTACTGCAGCCCACTCTGTTTGGATATGATATAAATAAATTTAAAGCTGATGAGAACCAGCAGTTATTTATATGGTGGCTCTGAGGCCTGTTAAGGAGGATAAGGCCAAATATCCACAACAGTAAAGGTAGCACTTTTAAATGTCAAGCAGATAATTTTTTTCCTCTGTAGTTTAAATTTGTAAAATTGTTACTCACTTTGTGGCTAAGATCTTTTGCTCTATCCCAAATACTTCAGTGCTTCATCTTAAATCTGTTACCTAGGCCAGGTTCTTCCAGCCCACTTAATCTAAAATTGATCCTCTAACAAGGCCTGTTGCTATAGAACAAGGAGTAATGGTTTTAAGCAAAAAGAGGGTAGATTTAGATATAAGAAAGATATTTTTTGCAGTGAGGGTAGTGAAACACTACAGAAGGTTGCCAAGAGATGGGGTAGATGTCCTATCCCTGGAAAGCTTCAAGGTGAGGCAGGGCAGGTTTCTGAGCAAGCTGACCTAGGTGCACGTGTCCCTGCCCATGGCTGGGAGGTTGACTGACTGGTCTGTGTGTGGGTGCCATACACAGGTATCTTCCTGCTGCTGTCGTTGAAGTGGATTCAGATGTTACTATCCAGATGTTAAGTTATCCCTTCTGTAATTGAGAAATGGGAACTTACTGCCTGAAACTTGCTGGATGGTTTCTGGGAAAAGTAAAGATAGGTTTGTTTGAATTGGCACTGGAAGTATTGCTACAAGTGTTGCCATTAGGTCAGTTTCATTTCCACTGCAGAGGTTAAGGAAGTGCATGTCAGATTGCATTGTTCGACTTTGCAGTCTGGGTTTTTTCTTAGAAAATAATAATTTCCTTTGACACAACAATGAAGGTAGCTTTAAATGGTGGCACTGAACATTCTTTCCAAAAGTTGTTTAAAAGTATTTATTTGCTCCATGCCGAACAGCCTTTTGAAAGTACGGTTTGAAAAAATATGAAACTTTGGCAACAGGTTTAGCTTTTAGTTTTCAGAGATAAATTTAATAAGCATGGCAGTATTTCATGAGTAGGCTTTTCATATGGAACTACATGTTGTACAGATATTACCAGATATGCAGATTGGAGTTTAGTTTTTATTGAAGTGGTGGTACATAAGAACAGGAATCATGATTATGTTTTTTGTGTAAGTTAGTGAAATGACTTCTGTAATTTGAGACTTGCATTACAAGATGCTTTATGTGTTTAAATTTTGTTTGTGCAAGCAAACCACAATAAAATGTGTTTCTTGCCAGGTCACAAAAGTTGAATTGAAGGAAACTTCTGTCCAGGCTACTATTTTGAAAACAAAATCATAGGAAAATCAGAGAATTCTTAAATTGAGTTTTAAATATTAAATGCTCTCACTGTTAGGCATTCTAAATTTATATAAAGTAGGCCCAGATTCCTTGCAAATATTCTAAGTGTAGACTAGTTAATTATGAAGAACTTTTAGTTCCTAGCCAATCTTGACTTAATGGAGCTTTGTTTCATCTTGAAGAACTAAAAAAAGTAGTAATATTTTATACAGAAACAGTGGAAGGAAAGGATTGTGAGAGTACTGTGAGCTAGTGTTAGGTTTTTCTTTATTCCTGCAGTCAGAATAATTTTAGTTTTCTCTTGTATACATACAAAATTCTTTTGACATTCATTTAGATCTGCAGAATTTCTAGGAGTTCCTTTTCATATGCATTGTATTGCAGGACTGAGGTTGTAAATCAGTGTGGTGTCTTAGTGATATGCTGCTATATTGGAGAAGAAAATTTTAGATGAACTGAACTTACAATTTGATACAAGTTTTTAATGACTAACTGGTGTTTTTTTCTTAAATTTAATTATACTGAAAATCAGGCTTTAATGTAACTGATCACCTGGTCAATTCAGTATCACTGATTTATATGTTTTGATTTTCCCATAGAGACTTACAGCTAATCCAGGAAGTCACCAACGCAGCAGACTGTCCATCATGGCTCAGCATCTCTGCACTGTGGAAAGCTGTTTTGTAATTCCAGGTCAAGCCTTTGTTCCAAAGCCAGAGGTAGGTTTTCCTGCATTTATTTGTGGATTTTGTTAATATGTCAGTCAAGCAATGTATCTTATTTTCACTAAGGAATGTTGGTGGCTGTTCTATTTGAACATCTCCATATTACAAAGTGGAGTGATGTTAAATTCCTGTAAATGAAGCATGCTTACTCTTGAGAAAGTGTCTTTTCTTTTTTTGTTCCTCAGAACTTGACTTTGACTTTCAAACCTATCTGCAAAGTCAGCATACTTCTTTGGGTGTTCTGGAGAGGGAGATTAGGATTTAATGGCAGGATGGTGTGCTAGGATTGGAGTATTTTTTGAAAGCCTGGTATTTTACCATTGGCATTTATAAACAGTTTGGGAATTGTGCCTTAAGAATTTGATGAGTGTTTTGAAAGACTATGACAAGAGAAGCTTTTAATTTGCCACCTTTGTCAAACATCTCTAATTTTACCAAGATTATAATCTTTATGTTTCACCCCAGTCATCTTTATCATATTTTACTCCCTATTTGCTACAGCAAATTTGTCACCTTTATCCCACTGATTGTTTAAAAAAGTAACAATCTTTTCTCCCTCATATATGTGCTTGAGTGAATAGAGAAAAATCTCTGTTGTCCTCTTATCTACTGCTGCTGGTTTTTATTAATAGCCATTATGATTACAGGAATCAAAAATTAAGAAATAAATCAGTATTTTCGACAAGAAGCTTGGTTTGGTTTGGATTTTTGGGTAAAAATTTGTGTCTGACTTTAAGTGACGTCTGTGTCCCTGAATGCATGTGGAACTCATAGGCTTATAGAAATATTTGGGTTGGAAGGAAGATCATTTAGTACCATTCCCATGCAATGAGCAGGAGCATCTTCAACTAGATGAGGTTCAGAGCCCTGTCCAGTGTGATCTTGAATGTTTCCAGGGATGGAGCATCCCCCATCTCTCTGGGCAACGTCTGTGTTTTACCAGCCTCATTGTAAAAAGCTTCTTCCTTATATCTAATTTAAATCAACCCTCTGGGAGTTTAAAACCATTACTATTTGTCCTTTTAAATTGCTGTTCTGTTTCAGAAGTGAGCTTGCAGCTTCTGAAAGTTCCTCTTAAATTGGTTGGTTCTGCTCTTCAATACATTTCCCTTAGCCTCTGTCAGATTCTCTCTCTTGATCCTTTTTATTTTTCTGGCATATCTGTTGAGAACCTTTGAAGGTTATTTTCTCGTTTATCATAGTGAATTTTAAGGCCTCTATCTGGGTATATTCTGATGATAATTTAAAATTCTGTTAGTAATTTTTAGCAAGTAACTGTTAAAATGTATAAAATTACTATTTGTAACAGCAGTTTGTTTTGAAAGAAATGCTTAAGAAATCTTAATTTTTGCTTTGAGGTTTTGGCTTAGGTTTATTTTTCCCTGTTTCCTAGCTGAATGGAAAATAATTACAGGATGCATTCTCACTGTCAAATATGTGAAATATTTTTAAGGAAGGCTGAAATTCCAGTTTCATAGTGGGGATTTCTCAGTGGTGGGTGCAATTTGAATACTAATAGAGCTAATGTAGTTAAAGTCTTGTGAAGACTGTGTCCCAGAATTGGGAAACTCTAACTGATATTTCCATTTTCCTGTAATTCCTGAAAAGGCCATAGTTGACCAAGAGAGGTAACACACAGAGTTATGACAAATGATACAAGCACGTCCTGGAGTCAGTTGGTGCTCTGTTGAAGAAAAAAAGCAGTACAACTAAAGGCAGGCATATTTTTATTTAATGAATTTTTTGAGTTAAACCAAATATTGCTTATATTGCAAAAGCAGGAAGTACAGTTCTTTCAGACAGGACTGGCACCTGTTTTCACTGTTATTTTGTTTCCTTCAAACTCCTGTTGTAGACTGATCTTCTGTTTTGTCCTTGTTCTTTTAGATGTAGACTGATATGGTTGTAGATGTTACCATTTCTCACAGAATCTGTTTTACTGGAAAGCTCTTGCAGCTTATTGTGAATGAAATGGCTCCATCCTTAATTTTTGTTTCATAGCTATATGAAATACGGCTACTTTTTTAAAAAGTTTCAGGAAGAAAAATTTGCAGCATGTGTAACCAATGAACATTCTGTTGTGCTCATGGTATGCCATTATTACCTTTTCTTAAGCCCCCCTTTAAAAATACCACTTGATTATAATTTTTGCAAACAGATTTGACTCACATACATGGTAGTGAACAAGCTTAGTGTCACGTCAACCCCATTCTAAAGGTGGAGGTGCATGTTTGTAAGATGGAATTGTGCACTTCATTTGGTTGATGCATGAATATTATTTCAGTATTTCTAGTAGTGTCGAGACATAAAAGATTGTTGATTAATGGACTGGTGCTGCACAACGTTGTGTCAAGGAAATAAAGAAATTTGCTTTTTGGTGTTAGTGAAATCTCTGCAATACCTAATAGTTGCTGATAGTTGCACTAGGAATAGTACAAAACAACCTCCTTGATTAAAACATAGAAAACTCAAAATAGTTGTGTAACAGTAGAATAAAAACAAGAAGTAATGTCATTCTGTGTGAAAAATGAAGACCCTCTATGAATAAAGACTACTTACATATTAAGTGCATAAAACAGTCCACTTTCCCAAATTATATAACAGAAGCTCTTTTCCCAACATACTAAACATGTAATGTTTAGGCTTCTTCTTGGTCTTTTAGCAAATTTCAGACTAGTGACTCATGGGAAATGAAATTTGTGTATAAATATGCAAAATAAATAGCAGTGGATTTTATTGAAAGACTCATCCAGCATTATATTCCTAAATTTAAAGGCCTGTATCATACTCTTTCTCATTTTGGATTTGGTTCTCACTTAGGGTAGTATTTAGGTAGAATATACTTTGCCAATGACCAATACCAAACAAAATCTGTGTGGTGAAAGAAAAGGTTAAAGGATTTAAAGTAAGTATTCAAAATAAGTTAAAAAAAATAAAGAAGCTGTCTCTTCTGTAGTACATTTTACAGTAATGGAATACCTGGGAGTGGGCCTGGAGCAGATCCTACAGGAATAATTAAAAGGAGTTAAAAGGTTGTTTCAGAAGGTCAGAAATGTGGAAGATAGTAAGTGGTCACTGTGTTATTGAGCTGTTAATAACCACCTTTAGGAAGTGTCAGCCAGAATGTTTACAGATATTTCTTGGACATAGATCATTTGTTTTCTGTCCTGTTTGTTACAGTTTGCAGGTGTTTTCACAGTTATGGTTACATTTCTGCTATTGTACTGCTCCTCATCTCTAACATTTGCTGCGTAGTGATAGATTAGTAGCAGTTGGTGAATGTCCAGCACACTTTCCTTTAACAATAATAAATGAAACACACAGCAGGTGGCAGTTTGGGGCAGAAGAGCTGAATGGTACTGCTGATCCTTCAGCCTGATATGCTGAGTATACAGTGCAGCTAAGGTTTGCAGCCTTGAGCTTTTCTTCTGGATTTGTTTTGGTTGGTTGATTCTTTTGTATATGTATTTTTTTAATTTGTTTGGGGCTTTTTGGTTTTGTTCTGGTTGTGGGTTTTTTTTGGTTTTTTTTTTTTTTTTTAATTTTATTTTATTTTTACAAAATCCAGTTACCAAGGCAGTTTAGAATTGAAAATTAAGGGCAGATGTGTCCGCTTTTTAAAAACCTTTGATTTGGTCTTCTTGGACAAATGGTTTTTGGGTTTTTTTACCTTGCATCATAAATAAAATCAAGATAAAAATGTAAAATACATTACAAAATGTCATATGCTATTAAAAATCTAATTCACTAAACAGATACAGTTAATTTTTAATCATCTTTGCTGTAACAAGACATTAATGCATTAATTGTACAGACAGTTATGTTTTAAAAAGAGTTCCTTTTTCTTCAATTAGTGTTACTTGGGAAGTCAGAAATAAGGGTTTGAAAAATCAACAAAATAAAATACTCTTGTAGCAGGCAAGTATCTTTTCCTACTTTTTCCTTTTTGTGGATGCTCCTATAAATGAAATGTCTTGCATAAGCATAACTGCAATCCAGATACAGGAAAGCTTAAGTGCTATGTTATACATTCTTTGAAATAATCAAACTACACTTAACACACAAAAAAACCCCTTGAACGAATAGAAATACTTCAATGGTTAAAAATAACTATTTATACATAGTCCTTCAGGCTGTAACCTGCATTGCTCTCCTGCTCTGTGGATGGGAAATGGTGCTGCTTTGGAGGGTAAATCCATGCTCCTTGCTGCCTTTTGAAACAGGAAGAGCAGAAGATCACACCTGCGATAAGCAGAAACCCTGCTGAGATGAATCCGGTATAAACTGCTCCTCCCGGTTCATGTTTACTACTCTCTGGAATGGTCTGGTCCAGGAAATTTGAAATAATTTCTCTCGTGTACCAGCATGTTGGTACTAATCCAAAGATTCCGGCAAGAAGGAAGAAGATTCCTCCAGCAAAACAAGCATTACTTTTGCTGTCAGTGTCCCCTCCCAGCCTCGTGCATTTCATTCCGACTGTAGTGATGCAGATCCCAAAGGTGGATAGGATACACGACAGTACCATGGTGGTCCGTGCAGCCTGGATGTAGATGGGGAGAGAGAGAATGGAGTATTTCAGGGTACAGCTGAACATCCCAGTGCTGTACCATGTGCAGTCCATCCAAAGTCCTTGCATCTGTGTTATAGCTGTTATGATATTTGAGCCAATGTCTGCATTTACCTTCCAGTTTGGTAGCAAGGTGGCTGCGATATCTCCAAAAACACCAAACAAAGCCAGAATAAAAGCGAAGAACTGCAGGCTTGCTGATGCCATGATGGTTGTCTTCTGTTACCTTTTGCCTGCCTGTTCTCTTGTGAAACGAGTAACTGGGCGCTTCGTAGCCAAGCTGTGGCCGTCTGTGTAACAGGAAGGGGAGGGGGGGAAAGGAAAAGAAATCAGCAAGCAAAATAGCTTGCATTTAAAATTAGAGCTATCTGAATGAATATCTGAATATGACCCTGCAGCAGCTGAGCTGCTGTACACAAGGTACTTGAACAGAGATGATGGCAAATGGACAGTGCTTTAGAATTGCTTGTAAAAAGGAGCTGCTGTCCCTTCATATGTGATTGCAAGCCATCAAGCAAAACTTACTTTACTGCAGTTGGTTTTGGTAATAGCATACAGATTGCAGGCTTGCTAGACAAATACACATTATAAATGGAACACTAGAAACTTCAGATTAGAAGTCATTGTGGTAGGAAAACACTCTAATAGAAAATATATTGTACTCTTCAGGTACCTTGTTTAAGTGGGTTGAAGTGGGTTGATAGCTGTAGTCAGCTCCTCCTGTTAAGTTTTATAACAGTGGGTACTGTTATACTGTCTCTTATTTAAAGTACGATTAAAGGTAACCCCTTATTTCTGTTTTTAAACATTAGCTGTTCATCTTTTTAGTAAGTAATACAAAATATCTTGGCTTTGGAGAAGAGTAAAATAGAATTTAGTTTTGCAGAATTTTCACAATTAGTCACGTGACTTTTCTAAATCAGTATTTTGTTTTATTCCATTTTTATTTAAACTTACCTATTTTTTATTTTCAATTATTTCTGTTCTTTAACTTAGAGCAGCAGTATTTAGCAAGTTATAAGGGTAAATGTGATCTTTTGCTGTCTCTAAAATAATGTTTTTAATACTGGTAGGAAACAGCTCATTTGTGGAAGAGCCTTTTTTCAATCAGTCGCCTGTCTGAAATAATTTGCAAATTCACCATGAAGTGGCAGTTTAAAAAAAGTTCATTAAAAAAACTCCTTGCTGTTCTTTTTTAAAGAGTCCAATTTCATTTGAAAGATGAGAACATTTTAGGCTGTATGATAACTGCAGCTGGGAAGACAGAACTGTTGCTGTCACATCAGCTGGACTGTTGGGATTGCAGATGCAGAGCAGTGGTTTGAAACCACTGAGAGGAGGATTAGAAAGTGGTACCCTGCTTTGCCTTTTGTGAGGGGCTGTATAAATGGCGGGTTTTGTCTTTTATCAGTGGTAGACAAAGGGCAGGCTTCTATCTTAGCATCATCCAGACTTTCTATCTAAACATTTACAATGATAGTAAAATTGGTCTTCAGCATTAGAACTTTTTTGAAAAGCCATAATAATGAGGGATAAAATTAGAGTAATTACTAATATCTGTAGAATTGTACTCTTGTTTTGGTTCATTATACATAAGACAGCAAGGTTTTGATCAATATGTATTCTCTCAGTCTCTAGTGGCATTTCTGAACTAATTAATATATTTATCCTTTATAAATATAGTACTTTAATCCTCTATTATAATATATAGTATAATTCTCTACATTCTGTCTCTATATATATAATTTATATATTTTCATTCTAATATTTTTATACTGTATTTATTTCAGGTAATTGTTGAAGGATGGGCTAACTCTATCCAGCATATATATGTTATATATGTTAAGTTAAGGCAAGCATATTGAAAGGTGCTCATTCTTAAAACCTTATTCCAAAGACCTGCCTATTTCCGAATCCCTTCAGTTTGTTCAGGCTGGGAAGAGATGTTCTGGCAAATACATATCATTTGCTGTACAGGCCCATGGCTTAACTTCCTTTTACAGAAGGAACTGACAGGTCTGGATAGCTCAAAACTCATTCAAAAACCCATTCATATTCTCATTCATATTCTGAAACAGCTAATTAGTACTCTGAGTCAGCCTTTTTCATTGCTTCCTTTTTAAAATATCAGTATATAAAAACACGTAAGCATAAACACAAAACACTGCAAATGATAGCCATACAATACATTTAATGGGGTGAACCAAGTTAAGGGCATGATAAATTCAAGTATAAGCACTACAATTGTAGTTAGAAAGATATACAGTTATGTTTCATTACTTTTTATGTAGGACTTACTGCTGGTTGTGAGGTCTGAGATGTTTTCTTCACTCTAGATGTCCTGGAAAATGCAGTTTCTCTTGAATGAACCTATCCCTTCTCATATAAAACTGCATTGGCATGTATTAACAAAATTTCGTGGAATGTTGTTTTTTTTCTGTTCTCCACAGCAAGTGCATTACTGCTGTTTGTTCCCTCTCTTAGTTCCATCTACCCGAGAATAAAGGAGTACTTTGTTTAATGAGTTTTGTTTGAAAAACACTCAGTAAGGAAAAGCAAAGAGATTATGGAATAAAACAGACGGCGGCCCTTAGTCCTAAATACATAATGATATCCAAGTTCTATGTTGGAAAGTGTGAGCAGTGATTAAATGGAGTAAAATCTTGAGAATCCAGAAACTTACTGACTGGGGGTGAAATCATTTAAGTTGCACTGAGAGCCGGAGAGTTTTGTTGTTTGTGAGTTGTTGTTGTTTTCATCACAGATAATCTTATTAAGAGTTTTAATTTCTTAGAGCTGTGCAATTTATTTTAATCTGTGATTGGAACAGCAGGACACTCATATTCAACTGCAGGCTTTGCTTATCTGTTGCTGATAGCTTTAGTCTTCCATAGGTTATCCTATAACTCGTTATCTTTGTAAAAGACTGTGTAAAAGAATGAGGGAACAAAGCTACTGTTAAGGATTCCGTGGTAAATGCAGCGTGTCAGAGAAGCGGCCTCAACAAGTTGGTGTGAGAAATCAAGAAGCTGGGAGAAAGCTCTTACTCATGGCAGCAGTGATATACCCACAGGTTCTGTACCTGACTTCTTGTCTCTTGTGATTCTCTTTGTGAGCCTGGTGATACTGCAGAGCTGTTCTTAGACAGAATTTATTTTTATTAGTGCAGAGGCATAGTTACTTTCTGCTGGAAGTGCGCCAGAAGTAAATTCTCATCAGAACAAGATTGCTACAAGTTGCGCATATCTGGTATTAGACCTAACTTTTTTTGTAGTAGACAGATAAAATGCTACTGGATACTTGGATTGTGAAAGTGCTGGCTTAGAACTATCTCAGTAGGATCTCAAGCAGTCATTTTAATGAAATTGTAATATGTTCTGCCTTGATTTTAGTTGTCTTTGAGTAAATTACATCTTGAGGAAAGATCATGTAGGTTTGCTTTTAATACAGCCCTGTTGCAAGGTACATGGATTGCCCATTATGAGACCTTTGTTGTCAACAATTAGTAAAAATTGTCTCATTTAAGCTCATTCTGATTTAGAGTGTTGATTTTATTAGCAAGGCAGCAGACTTGTGTGAATTAAATTGTACTTTATGTTCCTACTGCCCTACCAGAACATAAACCTTCATTGTACAGATACACTAAAACAGTAAGGGGTGAATAATTGCTGTGCTAGTGACAGTTTCAGATGTATCAGTTGAATGATTTTCATATTCATTATTTTGTAAGACTTGAGTGTTGTTTTGTAAATATTTCTAACATACTTGATGGGGTGAAAAGCATTAATAGTAAAATTATCATCAAATCAGCTTGTGTATTTCAAGTGGTCTTATGTACTCTACTGGCTTTCATAATTCTACTCTCTATGCATATTGAAAGGTATGGGGAAAAGAGCATGTATGATTTTAGAGGAGTGGCCATTTACAAATGAAAAGCTTTCCCCCTGTATCTGTTGCTATAGTAACAAAGCAGCTTTCCTGGGGTCCAAAGAAAACAGCATCTGTAATGGAGCTGAGGAGTGCTGTGTTTTGTTTCAGAAGCAGAAATTATTGCCTGCTTGCCCTGAGATTGCAAATTGAGCTGTTTGGCTCTGAAGCTGTACACTGTATCTAGATTATGTGCATTTTTTCCTTTCGAAGTTTTTGTTAAAGATGTGGCTCTAACTCCCAAAGAGCTCTCATTACTCACTTTTGAACATTTCTGCAAAACTGAGGTGACTAGGTGATGCCACATGGACTCTGGTTGTTTTCTTACCCCTAATTTTGTGAGGGTAATACCTTGTTGTAGTTCCTGACCGAAGTGTAGGTAAATAGATGCATGTGCCCTTATTATTTCTGTTTAAGGAGCTGATTGGACATGTGAAGTATATATTTGCTCTGTTGAAAAAGATCAACTTTTCTTATACTCAGTGTGAACACTATTTTTTTCTATATCCCTGTGGTCTTCCTGATAGGAGCAATCTGTGGCAAAGGCAGATGCTCTGAACACTTGAAAAATGAAAAATTTGCTTTGGGAAATAATTTATCTATGTTTCACTGCATATTCTGTATGTCAGGATTTTTGACACCTGATTTTTAAATAAGTTCTTGTGCTTCATATTTCAGTAATTTTAAGTATTTTTTTCTGTTTTATTTTTAACTCTGGCTTTTAGAGGAGGCGGACAAATAAAGAAAAACAGTAATATATACTTGGGATCAGCAGTGCTAACACTGGAAACGTTCTGTGTTCTTTTTTTCTTCAGCAGCACCATTAATTAGTGTTTTCTTTCCTTTCTTTAGCCAGTATTTTTGCTCAATTTTGTAAGTTCTGTCTACATGGAAAACTTGACATTGTTTGGATTTTACAGTTCCTTTGAAATTTGTGTTGTAGAAGCATTTGTAGTGGATAGATGATGTACTTAACAGCTGAGCTGTTGCCATGGAAAGAACAAAATGGATGGATGGTACCTTTATGTCAGATCATGTCCACATCAGAGGTTGCAATGAGCCGTTTTGGTTGAAGCAGTAGGAGAAACACTTTCTTTTTGAAGTACTCTTGTGCTCTGGTTTATCTCGAACAATTGGTGCACTAAGACTGTGGTTTAAGCAGCAGCTGTTCTTTGGTCTGATTGTGTCTCTTTTTTCTGTCAGAATTAGCACATGTGATGTTAAATTCATGTTCTGTGAGTGCCAGTATTGACTGTCAGATCTTTTTTAAAAATTCAGTGATTGCCTGTCATTTTAACAGACTATTTTTAATAAGAGACTAAATATTTTTTAAAATCTGGCACTTAAAAATTTGTACAGTACTTGTACACATTGTACAAATTTTCAGTGTGCTCCTCTACAGAATTTTTTCCTTTTTATTGTTGTTAATATCTAGTTTGGAAGATGAGCTGCTTTATTCATGGTTGTGCAGAACTGGAGTTTTAGTCCAGCTCCTAATTTTCAATATAGAAGTCAGAATTCAGAAAGTTTCTATATAATACAGTGTCTGTATAATTGCATGACATACATACATACATATATATATAAACATAAAGTGTGTACATATTATTTCTTTGTGGAATCATTCAAACATAATTGTGGATGAACTGTGATACCCAGTGCAAATACAGAGTTGTGTGGTCACTTAAACTGAGGGCACTTATTTCTACCTACCATTCCTTTAAATAGACTAGAAATCTTAATATGTTGAAAAGCAATTCCTTGGCTTACATTTTAAAAAAGCCCTGGAGCGACAGAAAACATATAGGGAATGGGTTTATTTCTAATTATAATACCAATTTTCTCCAACTGCCCTTCAGCCTGTGTATCAAATATTATCTAATTTGTGTGTTATGTCAGAATTATCTTGTGGAAGGATCTGAAGACAGAAGTGCTAATTACTTTACAGATTATATGAAAGTTGCTCTAAATGGATGAAGTGCCATGGGGGTAAAATGTACCGAGTGCTAATGGCATGTGAACTAATTGGAAATATGTAGATAACTATAATTCTGTAGGGTCTTGAAAGCTATGGCAAATCTTTATATTCCATACAATGACATTAGTCACTGCACAGCTGCACACTGCACTGCACAGCTGGCTTACCTGCTACAAGAGTGCCTTCCTATATTGTGCCTGTTTGCTGATGCCTAGCCAGATAACTTAGAAGTAATGTGTCTCAGAGGAAGATGTCTACTCAAATTTATCTTTTTTTTTCATATAGGTGGATGTGGCTGTGGTGCATTTCACTCCATTGGTGCAGCCAAAGATAGAGCAGCCATTTGAGCTGGTAGAAAAAGTGGTTCAAAGTGTTTTTCAGTTTAGAAGAAAATACTGCTTCCGTGGAATTGAGTAAGTATTTTTAAAGAAAAATTCCCAGGTAATGTTTTTGTAAATGCATCAGCTACTAAATCAGCTATGCATTTGATTTTATTCTTCCAGTTTTAAATTTGTCTTCATAGATCTTTCCATTTCAGAATGCTTTCTGGACACAAAAGTATGAGATTAATAGCTGATGTAATTATGTAATAATTAATTGTGCATTTTTGTTAGTGCAGTTGAGTTGTTAAAAATCACTAGGATAAAGTGGTCGTCTGTCTCAGAAATAAAAAAAAAAACCCAACCCAACCACAAAAACTACTGTGTTAAAAAACAAAAGTATCAAAATCCAGAACCAAAGATGGCAGTATGAGGAGAATGTCATCTGTAGGAAATTTTATTTCTTTTGGGGATAATGTCAAAAGGTCGTATTTTTGTTTCTGTGCTTGCCCTTTCATGGAGTTCTTACTGGCTCTGTAAAAATCCCAGTATCTTACTGAGGGAATTTATTATATTCTCTGATGTGAGAAGCCTGCAGTCTCTTTACCAAGGATCCTGTTTAAACTCCAACAGTGCCATGTGTCTGACTTACTATGGGCAACCCCCAGCATTCAGCATTATAGAACATGTGACAGAGATGCTGTTAGGACTGGAGCATTTCCTGCAGCCCTGAATGTTGCTGGGCATAGTTTTGTCCCTGATGCAGTCTAGAATTAGGGTGGATAGCACCTTACTGTACTACAAGCCTTCTATGTCACTGTTTTAAAGGTGAACAAAGAATTTTTCATCTAGTTTTAGGTTGCTGGGCTCTTTTTCTTTGAGGCCATGAATGCCATTGATGTGTGGGATGCAGACATTGGATCTAAAATGAGAATAGGTTTCTCTGTGTTAAAGTTTGAGTAGGCATTTGGAAGTGTTTAGAAAATGAAGTGTCCAGACTGGTTTGTTTTTGACTTACAGGGTGGTGGTGGTTGTTTTTTTTTTTTTTTTTTTTCCTTTTTTTCTACTGTGAAGGAATGGTTTCTCTTGACAATGTAAGCAGAAGGCATGTGCAATCAGCATATCTATGTTATGTACAGTATTCTTACCAAAGTTTAAAAAAAACTTCCCAACTTTCATGTAATCTCAAATTGCTAGTAACTGCTTTATATTCTTTGAAGGCAAGGAGGGGGAACCTGAACTTTTGGACATCACATATTCCCCTAGCAGCTTATCATACCTTAGCCCTGGTGTGCAGCTAAGAAACACAATCCTCTTATTCTTTAGCTGACCTGAAAAAAATAGGAAATTTTGGTGTATAAAAAAGCTGTTAAGTTCACTATAAGGTTCTCTATCACATAGACTGTACAAAAACAAAGCAGTAGAATCACTTTGTATTATAGTTTAAGTTGTGGTTCACAGACATTTATAAGATCATTCATATTCTGTAAAAAAAGATTAGGTAGACTTCACTCCAGGTATGATTTTAACTATGGAATCAAAAGAAAAAAGGATATTGAAATAAAAATTGATCCATTTTAACTTTGCTGACCTAGATATTGAACTAATGGGAACATTTTGACAAAGGCCTGAAGTAGAACATAACTTCTAGGTTTCCTGGAAATTTCATTTTTCACTTATAATTTTAAACCCCTTCTTAACTTTGTGTTCTATGCACTCACCAGAAACCAACTATGATTACTTGTACAAAGCCTTTTGACTAGTTTGTCCAGCCAACCTGCAAAACACATCTGATGGGAGGGAGTGTGTGTTATTGTATTAGATGCACAACATTTTTAGTATTATGTATGTAACACAGATAGATTTTGAAAATTGAGAAATGCCCATGAATCGTGCAGATTTTTTTTTTCTTTCTGGCCTATTTTAGACTGAGAACTACTGCTAGTAAGAGCTGGTCCTTTCAATAGTTTGCACTGTCTAGTATGTAATCTTGGTATGAGGGTAAAAATCACTTACCTAATACTCTTCATTCAAATTTGGGAAACTTCTGAGAAAAAGGTGCTAAGGCATCTGGCCTGAGAGTAAATGTACTGATATGCCTATGACCAATGACAAAGCTGAAAACAAAATCCAGAACTCCTACCACATTCTCACGCATTCTAAGTATTAAAAAGTGAATGGCAGTTAAATAATCCTTTCTTCTTTCTTGGCTTTTTTTTTCTGACATTAGAATTAGGGTATTAATGACAAGTGATGATTGTCTTTTCCATTGGAATGAAACAGTCTGAAAGAAAGTTGTATTTGCTTGCATCTGATCTGTTTTGCACAGCTTAATCTATTGTTGCTTTCTAAATATGAGGCTAATTCTAAGAAGTCTCTGTGCTTGTATCCATACCCAACGCTCCTTTTAATGTTAGCAAACATGAGCATCTATGCATGTGTTTTAGTCTATTATGTATGTATCTGCTTTCCTTTGGTGTCATAATTTGCATTTGCAGAAAAAGGGACCATATATGTTTCCATTGCTCAGATAATGAGGTACATTAAGAGTGCCAGAACTAAAATAGCGACATAATTAAAATGGGTTTACTATTGGGTAAATTCCACTTTACTTTTATGGGAAATGTCTGTCTGAATTGCGGAAATTTTTCTTCACCCTGTATCTTTTAGGACCTTGTTTCCTGAAAATGGACGCTTGAAAAGAACAGAACAGCTGATGATGACAGCAGATGTTGATCCAACTCTTCGTCCTTTTCAGCTCTCTATGTCACAGTTTAGAAACCTGTGCAATGCATACAGGAAAATGTGTGATGAAGACCCAAGCCTTTTTGTGTTCAACTACAGAGAAGAACTGCGGCAAAGGAGGATGACAAGAAGTTCAAGAAGTTTACTTGGTTTTACTGGTCAGCCTGAACAGACTGAAGAGGAAAATCAACTCTAGCAGCATGTCTGATTTATTTCTTTTTTTTTTTTTTTACTATTTTTAGCTCCTTGATCTACAGGCATTGACTCAGTAAAAGAAGGCTTAGGTGTTCCTACATCTGTGCAGATATGAAAGACCTACTTTGAGAAAGTGGTAGAGGGAGAGGGCATCTCTCTTAATTCCATTCAGCTGCAGACAAAAGGGAAAAGGCAATCCAGGTTCTTTTTACTTCAGGGGAAGTGCTAGAACACATACCACAAAACAAGGTATGTTGTGGGACAGGTAATTAAGTTGCAATACGTCTGATATAATTGAATTTTGTATGAATGAAAGTGCTTTACTGAAATGGAAGAAAAATACTTCTCAGACATCAGTATATAAACGTGATGTTTGGGGTTTTGTGCTTTTTTTGTACTGGAACATCCTATTGTGTGCAATGTAATTTATAAAACAGAAGCCAAGACTCTTATAAGTACACTCAAGTGACTGGCTTATGGGAGGATAAAGTGCACCAGTTGCCTCAAGGTCTGCTAATACTCTTCACATTTATGCAGAAGCAAAGAATTTGGGATTTAAAGCTCCAACTACAGAAAAGCAACACAATAAAAGGTACAAAACATGGCTAAGTACAATACTTATTTGTCTTTTACTGTACAGGCTCATAGAGAAAATAAAAAATACAGTCAAAAGATTACAGGCCAAGCTTCGATTTTGTATTTACACATATGTATAAAGTATAAACAACATTGAAACATATAAATGAAACTTTTGCACTGTTGTGCACTAAAACACATTAAAATAACTTAATTGTGCTTTAAATAAAGCAGACATGAAAACCAAAGAAATAAAATGCCCAAGGTATTGAAAAATTCAGTTTGCAATGCTACTTTCCATTGTAAACTCCTCTGCCACTCAATAGCACCTTTCCCACATTACTTAAAATATTAATGAGGCCATCCTCAAGAACACTACATCATTTTAATAACTACTTGAAACTGATGAACTAATTTACAGACCTGGGCCAACTTAATCTATTTTTGATCCACAATAAATTAAAATAACTTAGGAATCCTTTACAGCTGTTTTTGAGCAAAAATGTATTAGTGCACAAACTCAGATAGTAGTTTTCCTGCAGCTTCCATGAATTTACTAGTTTTAAAGCAAAATGTTTGTTGAATTTTTTGTGGACTTCAAATGAATGTTTTAATACAGGGCTTAGAAGGCTAGGATTTTCCATGCCTCTCCACAGCTTCATAGAAACAGTCCTCATTAACTACAGATGTTAAACTCTGGACACTAAATTCTCTCTCTAAAATAGAGTTCAGATCCAGGTTTGCAGCATCAGAGTGACTGTCAAGGGATTGGTGACGTTCTTGCATTGCCATTAGAGTTCCTCTGTTACGCTTTGTGCTGTTTACTTTTCTCTTCACTGGGCAAAAATGCCCCCGCACGAGCTTTGGATGCTCTGCTATGTGAAAGCCATCTCCTTCCTCATTTTCAGCAGCCAGATCCTGTTCAGAGTCAGCACTGGGTTCCTCTGAAATCTTCAGCTGCTGGAACTGTATTTCAATGTCTTTTGTTGGGCTGCCTTTCTTTAGGTTTCGATAGTCCTCATCATCATCGTCATCACTAAGAATATCGGATTCTTTGAGAAGAACATTAGAAAAGTCAGATGTAGTGCTCTCTGCATGTTTATCTGGAGATGAATTTTTGGGCTCCTGGATACTCTCAGAAGTGTGGCAGCTGCTGCTCTGAGTGCTGCTGCTTAAGCTGCACTCATCAGAGTCCTGGAAGGTGCCTTTCCCCTGGTCACCATTCCACTCGCTACTGGATGACTTCTTCAGTAACTTCAAGGATCTCGTGAAAGCTGTGCAGAGTAAAAATGCAGGTTTATATTCTTCAGCAAAAACAAAAGGTATATACCTTTTATCTTAATATCCCACTTATTGTTATGAGGGACACAGTCATTCCAAGTTAGATGTGTCAGCACTCTGATACCGACAGTGTGCTCCCATGTCACAGTTTTCATTACACCTGTCCTAGGGCTCTGTGCTTGCCTTCATGCGTAATACATATAAAATCCTCCCAAAAAGTATAGTCATAAATTACACACTTCTGCAGAAAGAGAGACTGACTTGGGCACCTCAAGCACCAAAGGGCCCAGATGTAGGCAGGAGTCGAACTCTTCCAGATCCTCTGATGTTAAGGGGATTTGACAGAGGACTGATCCAATAGAGACTTGAAATACTAGTAACTACTCATTTGACTAAAATGTCTGAAGCCTGTACTTAATTACAGTATCAGCTGGGATGCAGCTGGAAAGCAGCAAGACCCCTGCCTTTTGCCAGTTGTTCTAGCTATAAATGTTATTAGGGCTGAGTTACTAAAGGGAACCCAGAGGAAAGAACACTAATACTGTATGCCAAAGGGTGTCTGTTCCTTCCCAGCAACATTAATTTGGGCCCTATTAAGTCTTCTCTAAAGAGAGCTAATGACACATCACAGTATGGGGAGAGGGGACCGCAAGTCTGCTTATAATTCTGTTCATGTGTCACACACTGAGTGGTAGAGAAACTACTCCTGCTCCAGTCCAAAAGAAAAGAAATGGGATTTGTGGGCACTGTATGGTCATGGTAATAATTCTGAACACCCTACCAGCACTGGAGTCCGGACACTTTAGTTTTCACTTGAGAAGGTGTTTCTTACCCAGTTTGGCTGTTGCAGGGACACGATTCTTAAGTGGGATGAGGCGATCTTTACATTTTTTCTCCAGTGGTAGCTCACATTTTATGTGACGTCTGAAATTCTCCCGCAGAATAGAACGGATGACCTTCACAATGTTAGTCTTATTCTCAGAATCACTGCCAGTTTAAGAAAATACAGAACTTAATTTTCCTCTCTGAAGTTAGACATTGGGATAAAATTTTCCCACTTCCTTTCTGCTGCTGGGCTTTAGTGCCATGGTTTTTCTTCCAAAAACTTGCTTTAGTAGTGGGTTTACAGCTATCATAAGGTCATAGAATGTTCTGGGTTTTAAGGGATATTAAAGATCTAGTTCCAGCCTCACTGCCACAGACATCTTAACAGTGTTAGACATTTTACAACCTTGTGTTCTGAGATCTTGGTTTCTTCCTCTTAGAAAGTGACTTGAAAGGTAAATTCTGTATGAAGGAATCACCACTTTAACTGGTCTTTATGAGAAAGTAATCTCTGTTAACCAGCTGAGAGTCTGATAAAATCAGTTACTTTGCCCATACCGTACTGGGGCTTGTGTTCCTATATCTGCAGATTTCTGACATTGGATCACTGCACCTAATTCATTAATTCACACATTTGAATTTGTTATACTTTATGCAGTTAAAGACAGGTAAAGGTGTAGTGTCTGGCTTCAAATAATGAGTGCCACTTCAAAATTGCTCCTGCAAAGGTCACATGGGGAAAAGACTTTTTTTTAATTCTGTTCATGATTTGCAAAATACAACCTCCATGTAAAGCTTACCTGCTGCACAACTGAAAAGTTGTTTCTGGCCTGCCTTCTACTTCTGACTTGGTGTGAATCAGTTCCCAGATACAGCTGTTTTCTGTTCCTGTGCATGAAGGAGGCATTACTTTTGCATACATTCCACAAAATCTTTGGCATTAGAAAGACCAGGCTAGAGCTCGTCCGCTCTCCAGAAGACAGTGTTAACTCAGCCACAGGTGGAGCTACAGAAGATCCCACCCAAGGTGGAACCCAAGAGAAAATGCCCTGAGCTCTCTTGTTGCAGCAGCCTAGCACTGTCTTTGAGAACTTCCCTCTTGGAGAGTTGCTTTCCCCCATTCTTGCTGCTTCTCCATGTCTTCCAGCCTTAACATGCCTTCACCCAGGTGTGCTCTAAAGACCTTGTGACACTTTACAGAACATACAGAAGTGACTAGGACTATAAAGATCAGCTTGAAAATAAACCCACAGCTCTTAGTACCACAAATAACAGTCACCTGTTTGAAAAAACATGAGGATCAGTACGCACACAGCACCAGTGTTTCACCAGGATGTCAACTGTGGTAAACCACCTGCCTGTACTGGGAGTTTCCATTCTGTCATTCCTTAATATCATGTTAAATCTCCCTTAATGCACAGAAGTCAGCATACCAAATGCAGAAAGTCTGTAAATGTATCAAGCCTGTACGCCTGAGTGCAGAGACAGCAGTAGATGGTACATTCTCTACACCTGCTTGTTTCCCAAGGCTCAGAAAGACATCTGGAAGAGGCAGTATTACAGAATCCCAGAAAAGCATTCAGTCCTAAACTATTTACTGCAAGAGAGTTACCTGCCGTGTTCCCCAGTCGAACTTGAAGAGCAGATAAAGGAATCAGCCAACGAAATTTAAAGGGATCCAAGTCACCATAATTATGTACAGCACGAACATTAGTAGGCTGTAAAAAGAAAACAAAGGATATTTCTAAGGGGTAGAAAAATTGGTGTTTTGTGCTACTTGTAAAAGACCTGCCTGTGAAGAAAAACTAAATTGATTAAACTTTCCTTCGCTGCTTTAAAATCAACTTGTAAAAGTAGTTGAAATGGTGATAGACACAACCTTTGGAATTCGTAATTGCTTCAACTTTTAAAAACCATTTGATTTTCACAGATAAAAATAATACTTTGCCTATAAGTACTACCAGGGAAGAAGTTGCCTGTGAAAGAACATTCAGACTGTTGATTAGCAGAATACATTAATCATGTAGCTGCTGCTGCTACTTTTAGAGCCCCTCCATCTGTTACAGTGAGCATGGTGCAGTATATCACCACTGGCACTTGGAACATACAATTTGCTACCTGACTTCCACATTTCAGGGCTGAAAGTGAGTGCAGAGAATGTTATGTCTATAATGCCCCTTTTCCTTTCCTTCCAGGTTAATCAAGGGTCTGTAAAACAAAGGGTTTTCACTTAAACCTGGTGGTAAGGTAGGCCATCGTAACTGCTATCTGGAAGAATTAGTGATTTATGCATAGCAATGTTTCATATTCCCCTTGATAAAATTAATCTGGGGCTCACACGGAAGATGCTGCTGCTTACTAAATAACAAAAATTATTTATTGGTACAGATACTGAGCACTTGTTTTAGCAGGATAGCCAGAATTCCAGTCTAGCAAGGGAAAGTGGTATTTCACCTCAGTCACTCCCCCTTTAACACTGATATGGTCCATCTCACATTGCAGTAATATAAAAACCCACCACCTCCAGTGACACCAGACCTACCATTTTCTTTTTCAGTTTGTAGTTCTCCTTATACACCAGTATTACAGCCCTCTTAAAAACTGAAAAGAGAAAGAAAAAAATTATAGGCATAATATTACACTATTCAATGAAAATACTATCTTGGAGAAGCTGATTATTATACTTATTGGAATGTGAAGGATGAGATAAGCAAACATTGAAAGGCATTTGCTCTGTGCTGACATGACAACTGGGTTTTTCATCCTGCACTTTCATGCAATGGCAGTATTTTTACCTCAGATTTTGTTCTGAACATTTAGGATGAAGTCATTCTGTACATTTATTCTGAAACTACCAGAAACCACCTATCTCCTGTAAGTCTTCACTAAAACAAATACAGAACATGTAGGTTAGATGTAAAAATTTTCTTTCTGTAGACAGTGGACATTTTCAAGTGGAGTGAAGGGCCTATAGCAGAAGAGTGCTCTGAAGGACACAGTCTGTTCTTCTTGCAGTTCAATAGTTTGTTCTTCTGTTTGAAGCATCCCCTCCCCTATCATGCTTCCTGGTGAAGGAGTGCCCTAAGAAAGAGAAACCTGTCTCATCAACCTGGAGTTCTTCTGAAGGTGTTTATCCACTGTAATATTAATGTTTTTATTTTTTTTAAGGAATGTACTCTTGTTTGTGTGCTCTCATTTCCACATCAAGTTTCAGGTTAAAATAATCTGGATGGGGATTTCAGTGCAGTAGCTGTAAAGCAGAACTTAGTCTGAATTCACAAGAATAGAATAAATCATGATTTTCCCAAAATTCTCCTTTGAAAGCTTCATTTAACAGATTGTTCTAAAAGACTCTTAATATTGCCTCTTGAAAATCACTGATTTCCATAGTTTAAATATAGGCAAGACAGCAGCTGAGGGTGGCTCACAGAGCAAACAGTACCAGCAAACAAATAAATAGAAACTTTTTTTCATGTTAGGGAAGTGCAACAGTGTATTTTTTCACATGTAACTCCACTCTAGATATTATATGAATAATGGGAAGGGAGTTTGGGGCTTTCATCCTGTGAGAAAATCTAAAGAGGCAGTCTTCAGATTTGAAAGCACAGAGTCCTTGAGGAGGACACTTACCAAACACTGTAAGTTCAAGGTCTTTCCTTGCTTTGCCCAGTGATGGGAAAGGATTCAGCCAGGTAACTGTAGAGTGCATCAGAAGTTCTCCCATTGAAAGCTCTGTCACCTGTAGTAAATTACAACAGCAGATAACATAAATAAACAGTATAAATATATATATCAGTGCTACATTTTAGTACAAATTGATAACTTAAGGATCTATGTTTTCAGTATTTATGTATAGAAAGAGTTCTTCACTACAGTAGCAAAAGTGAGAGTAATAGTAATCCCTTTTTTAAAATAGGTTACAAATATACAAAGTAATAGCCCCTAAATTAGGGAATAGAAGTTCTTACTATTAATAACTTAAAAGAATACTAATCTGATCTGATAATCTTATTCTTCCATATAGCCAGTTACGAACCACCTGATTTATTAGCTGTAAGTATCTTTAATTTCTATAGAGTAATTCGTATTAATGACGCTACAAATGGCAGAATTAATGAAAGTCTTGTACACTGGGGCTCCTTTCTTCTGTAGGACACAGCATAATGCTGAAGAATATCACAGGCTGTCAAGTTTTGTTTCTCCATAAATGATGAGAAACCAGGGTGATGAGGTAATCAACAGGGACAATTTGACTTTTACCAGCAGGAAATGAAACAACTGAGATGACATATCTCATATCTGATACCCAACTTTCCAGATTTGATCTGTTTAGTAATTGTTTGATGTAAAGTTGAGGGCTCGCTGCCCCAGTTCTGGGAGATGACTGCACACAGTCTGTATAACTAATGGGCTTTGCTCTGACAAACACCCATGGATGCCTCAGCACTGGAAGTGTAGAGAATGAGAATAACAGACCTTAATGTGAAATCCCTTGAATTGCCATTTTCATTTATACGGGTGAAAAAATTGTGTAAAGAACTTAAGAACTCAGTAACATAAAATCTGAATGCCTTGGGCCATGGATAATCTCTGCAATGTTTTGACAAGAGGTGGATTTTTTCCTACTGAGAACTATATCTACTCCTGCTTGCAGTTCCTGTCAGTCCAGAATGCAGCTCTGGCAGCTGTCTGAAAATTTTACCATAACCTACTGACAGAAAGAAATGTGACAGGCAGATACCTCAGGAGGAGATGAAGCCCCAGCAGCAAGCTGGATAAGAGTCAATGCAAGATGTTGTTTCTTCTCTTACCTCTTTCTCTGTTCCACTTTGATCTGCTACCAGTTGGTCAAATACAGTGCCATAATCTTCATATATCTTCTGCATCTCATTTATGTGACTGGCTACTTTTTCCATTGCCTTCAATGCTTCTGTAAGGTTTAAAAATTTCATACACAGCTATGTAATTAATTTGTATTTTCTAAATATGGTAATTTAAAATTGAATTCCCCTTTGAGGCACATAAAATGATGTTGCCTTCCCAAGGTCTGCTGAACTGAATTCTAGTTCTGTATCAGAACTTCCTCACAGCAACAGCAGAAGAAATACTTCCTGGTCAGAGTAAGTGAAAAATGCTCATGTGGTGTCTTAAGTGGCTGAAAAGGCTGCAATAAGCATTGCAGTGACAAGCCCCCAAAGTTATCAATATTTACAGCAGTCTGATACTACCATGGTTAAATTTTGCATCTGGTAAATATAGGCCCAATAGGATCTCTGGAGTAATCTATACTCATCCTAGAATAAGTTATCTAATTATCTTTAAGAGAGATAGATTGCATTTGTCTCATCCCAGACTGGACCAAAAAATACAGTGTTAGGCTGTACAGGTTCCTCATAGGCTGTACACAAAAGCTGGTGGCCAGGTTTTTTTGAATTATGTTTTCCAGACAAGAATGTCACTAGATTCCATTAGATTTTTGTATTAATTCAGAACTGAACTGGACAGGGATCCTTTGTTTCTTCATGGTGTAGTGTTTTAGCAGTTTGGCATCTATCCCGACCTGCAAATGAGTCCCCACCCCCAGCTTGTTTGGGGAAGGGAACAATATTGGAAGCTTCTTTTCAAGTCAGTAAGAGCCTAATGAGTTTTTACTGACAGTGTATTTTGTCTGCATCCATTTTGTGAAAATGACAATGAATCCATAAAAAACATCTCTTGATTTTCATCTACCAGGTGCTCACAGACCTGAACTGGAATTTGCCAGGGTGAAGTCCCAGGCATGTGAGCCTAGAAAAGCAATCAAGTTTAATGCATGTTAGATAAGCCTCTCCTCATGGGAGGACTCCAAATGTTGGACAAAGATCTCTTCTACACAAGCAAGAGTCAAAGAAAGACCTCAAACAACCTTGAAATATTTCTTTCCTCTTAAACTTTGACGTATTTCAAGAACTAAATAATAACCACAAGATGGAGCCTTGGTCAGTGTTTCTCAAGTGAGTTTAAAAAAACAAAAGGCAACACTGTGACCAGACATGCTCCTGTGCATGAGGATAAAGATCCCAGTCCTACTTGCCATGGCAAATCCTGGGCATACCTACTTCTCAAAGGGACTCGGACATACCAAGTAGGACTTTTAGCTAAAGGAACAAAAAAAAAACCCCAAAAAAACTTAGTACTTTTAAGGAGAGGGAGGAAATTCTCTCTAGGTTTTGACAAGTTCTGTGCTATCTACCAGAATGCCTACCGGTATCTTCAGAAAGGACAGGAAATAAAACTTAACTCATATTCATTCCTGTAGAAGAAAAGAAGCAGTTACCTGTCAGATGATAATGCTCCTCACTCTCATTGTCTGTCAGAGACACCAGCTCTTTTAAAAGCAGAGGATATTTCAGCACTCGCTGAACAGGCTTTATGAGATATGACTCCAGAGTAGAAGAATGTTGCTTTGTGGGATTTCGAGCATCCAGAAAGGTTTTAAAGGCACTATCTGTTTTGGCTAGATGAAAGAAAAAAAAAAAAGTCAGTTGAACATGAAAGTCATGGAAGCTAAAATAATTGAAAAATGTGGAATGGCAACTTGAATTGAACCCAGCACCTTGTCCTTTTCAATGGATGATTTACAGAGTAGTATGCTCTATTCATTTCATAATAATTTCCTGCATCCAATAACATGCAAAAGGGCCAAGAAAGCAATTTTATAAAGGTGAAATTATTTCTCTAATTTTTCCACTGCATTGCAGTGAATGGAAGAGGAAGTAATTCCTGTTTTATTCTACCATTTGTTGCTGCTTTTCTGGAGTCTGGGCCTGCAGACAGCACAAACTTAAGGACGGTGTTTCTACAGCTCTCTAGGCTACTGCCTGGAGGTTACAAAAGGCATCTTATTCTCCAGCTCTATATCATACTTCAGCAGAACCTCTGATCTTAGATCTTCCTGTTGAAAGATACCCGATTACTCCTTTTTTATACCAATATTTATTCCTTGATTTTATCCAATATGCTCTGCAAGTTGACAAGATTTGTTACAGTGGTTCACTGCAGTTTAAATTCATACAAGTGAAATACAATAACAAAGACAATATATTACCTCTCTCAAGAACTTTCTGAACTTTGATGTGGTTGGCACAGAAGCCACTGTACAGTTTGAAGTGGTCAGCATAATACAGAAAGGAGCCTCCAAGGGAAAACAGCAATTTCTGAAATCAACACAATCGAAATAGTAGTTCACTACTAGAATACTAAATAAATATTCAGCCATACAACAAGCAGACTCAATGGTGAACTATTGCTGTCTTTCTGTACATACCTCATATTATATATATATGTAACATGAATATACTACTACTAGTAACTTGATGATATTTTTGTATTTTGCTGAGTGTAGAGGTCAGCCTATTTAGGCATAGCCTGCAATTTTCTCCTTTCTTCCTGAGCAGGTTTTACTTTATATTTGAGGCAGCACAGGAACAAAAATCAGCAGACAGATAACTATGTTGTGCTGGGAAAAAAACATGAGCCATAGGAAGCAAGGCATAAAAGTGCCAAAGCCAGAAGGGACAGAGTAAAACAAATACCAGATTGCTTTCCAGCTGTTTTCCTTTTTCCAGGCAGGTAGTAATTACAGGACACCTCTGATGTTCTTGGATGAAGGGGAGGTTGGGAAGATGTGGGAGGGACTGAATTACAAGAGAGAGGGTTTTAGAAAAATGCCTCCCAAAGCAAATATAAGAGTAGTGAGGGAGGAAGAAAGCAGCCATCTCCCCTCTTTTAATTAATATTTCCTCCACAAAATGCAGCAAGTGTCCAGGAGACCTGGCAGCACTGGCATTCAGTCCTGAGCCAATGACTCCATTGCCAGGGAATGACTCCATTGCCAGTACCTGCCCTACTTCCTCCAGTCAGGGCAGGTACTGGGTGGTGCAACAGCCATTTACACTTCTCAGGCCCACTTCTTGGACCTCACAACATGGGAAACTCGTGTGGCATTTAACAAGAAAAGCTCCCAGTTTGTTGGGAGTTAGTTGGGCATGCAGGGAGAAGCACAGGCAAGAGCAGAATTCAGCACACTGATAATAAACTCTCTACAAAGGAGTTCTGCCTCACAAACACTGCCAGTTTATCGTGTATTCCAAGTCTACTCTGCCTTTTCCCATGTTGCAACTTTTGCCATGGGGAGGAAGATAAGACCATGAAAAATCGCACATATCTTTCATTGCTGAATAGAACTCTGTAATCCAAAGTAAAGCTTCAAACATAAAAGCAACCCTACGAAACTTTAGAGCCAGAAACTTCTTAAAGCCAGATTTTTACAAACATTTGCAGGCACGCTACAAAGTATGAAATGATGAAATATTTACCCGGAACTGAGATGGTGTTTCCAATGTATTAAAATCCGAGGAAGAAGATATTCCATCTTCAAGGGTCTCCAAAAACACCTTCTGGAAATCCAGCATTTCTGGCAAGCTGCCAAACAAGGACTCCATCTGTGGAAAACATCAGGCCATGAAGTATGGCACTCCATGGACCTAGGAGTGGTCTTTTGAAAACTGTGGACTACATCTCCTTAGATGTAACACAGAAAGAGATTGCAAAGGCTAGTAATGTCTTTGGCAATACTTTTCAAACAGGTTTTATAAAAAATCCATGCAAAAAGTGAAGGTTTCTCAGCAGTTAATTCAGAACAATTTCCCTTTAAGAAAAGGAAGTGATGCACACACCAGAGAGAAAGGCACTGACTGGTGCCATTCCTATTGACATCTTCATTTGGGTTTTCCCTCACACTCTCAATGAAAATGAAAAACCCAAGTGCCAAGGTCTTAACCCATAAAAGAATGACAAGGACCTTTTTTCAGATATTCCCTCACCTCATCCTGAGTAAGGAAGGTTTCTTTTTGAAGGGGCTCCAAGTATAGCTCGAAGAGGCAGCTCAAGTCCTGAAAAAAAGAGTATTTGTTCACTCTTTCTGTACCATTTGGAAACTGTTCTTTATGTGGTAACCTTGAGATAGGGATAAGTTTGTGGAATGAACTAAAGATAAAATTCCTTTTCAGTAACAAAATGGCCTGCATGTTGTGAGCACTGAAGTTACTGCTAAATCATAGACAAACTGATTTTAGTGTAATGTTTTAGTTTCATCCTTAAGGCTTTAAAATTATTTTAGTCTAGCATGAGGAAGAAGTGTTACAGATGATTATTTTTGAATGAGTCCATCCATATGAACAGCATCAAATGTTTTAATTATGTATGTTAAATAAACTATATAAATTGCCACTTATTTAAACATCTGTAGCAATATTCAGAAGGACATGAAGCATTTTAAAACCCTGTAAGTTATTAAAGTGTTCTGTTATGTTGCCATGTAGGTGTGATCAAGGGCTTTTCCAGTCACTTCAAGAAATTAGTGCCATTTTTGAAGACTTACTACCCCACACCGAAGCATGACAGCAGGGCTGAGGTCCACTACAGGGCTCTCTGACTCTGGCAAGAAACACATCAGAAATTCTATGTAGAAGGAGTAATGAGCAGCTCCCTGAAAATGCCATAACAATTGTTGCAACCTGCCAGGATTTCTCCTGATGCAAAATTTCACATATATCAGCGGTCTCCATGGTCATGCTTTGTTCAAGTGATTCCTCTAAAAGATAGGTCAGGTGGACCTATCTTTTAGGGTATAAATGAGCGTCCAGCATATGGCTGTATTAGTGCATTGGTGGATGAAGTGTTTTCTCCTCTTTTCCACAAACATTATTGCAGCAAGTACTGACATTTGTGAATACATGTTTTGAGATCCAGAAAAGGAGATAAGGCCTTCTTGCTGGAGGTCAATGAAATCAGTGTTTTCACATTTCCTTTGGTATCCAGTCCAATCATTTTAGAGTTCATAAAAAGACGAGAGATACATCTAACAAATTGCAGGCTTATCTGTCAGAAGAGAAATAACTTTCATGTCATACTACAACCCACTGGAGTTGTGCCTTTTAGCTTTTCTGGTTCAAAAATAATCATGCACTTTTTTCCACATAGTCATTTCTAGGAAACTATTCTGTTCTTCTACCAGATATATTTTTGTGTTGAAAACTGGGAAGACATCCCCTGGAAAACCCTTTTTGTTTGTAGGTATCTTCTCCCCACAGGTGACCACTTTCCAATACAACTACAAATTGACTACAGCTAATGCTACTACATCAAATCCTACAGCCTCAGCTACAGGAGCAAGTCTGCCAGAAACAACAGGAATAATTAGATAAGGAAACTTTGTAGGTTATGGCCCTTGTGGAAGGCGGTTGTATAAAGATAAGATCAAAATATGTTAAGACTGTCCACGAGTCATAGTCAGCCTCAAAAACAAGTGAGCCATGCTTTTTTTTTTTTTTTACCTTGACGTAAGATTTCTCGGTGTCCATAAGTTCCTGGATGACTTTTCTCAATCTGTCTGCATCAGAAAGGTGGCGAGCCAGTGGTCGTGGAGGTGGGTCCTGGTTGTCCTTCTGTCCTTCCATATTGCTTGCCTGGACTTCTTGGAAGTTTCGGCACAACGCACTGATCTGTTCTGCGCTCTGTTAAGTGAGAAGAAACAGACAAGCGATGAAGAAACAGACAAGTTTTACTAGAATTATTTATAAACTACTCCAATTTTGCTCCTGTTCCAAATTCAGGGGCCAGAGCATGCCATTGATTTTTATCAGATGTGTGTCTTGACAACTTTGAACAGCATTAATTTATAGCAGAACCAGGTCAGAGCAGTTAAAAGAATTTAAAATTGCAAGTGATTTTCCAGTGCAAATTATTTTCAGTCTTCAGATACGAGCTCATGGAGTGCAAAAGATGACACAGCCCTCGGATATATCACATATTTTGATTCTTACGACACTACTATCACACTGTTTCCCACCTCTCTTATTCTGCAATACTCACTGCACCAAATTGAAAGAATTAGCAGACAAATATCCTACAAGCATCCAGAATAATTCTTTCATATTTCATCTGCTGCCTATATTGTGTTGTTTGTTTTGTTGTTGCTTTCTAAACAATGAGACGTGGAGATGAGGGTTCAGATTCCAGTATCTGGGGGTGTCAGAAGACGGTCACATGTTTTCTCTCCAAGGATACAACTACATATCAGGATCTTTTGCTTTCAAAAAAGGCAAATGGAAAACTAAGTATTTGACATTCTTTAGAAGAATTATTAAAAAGAAAACCAGAAAATTTTCAAGCAAGTTAGGAGCTTAAGATAGAACAACAGTTAATCTTGCAATGCAAAGGTGGAAGACAAGGGCATGTTTCTGACACTATGAAATAGTTGTGGAATTTGCTCTTGGATGGCCAGAACTAATATCCAAGAGCAACTTTTGCAGGCCATAATCTTCAGTATAATGCTTAATTTGAAATTATTCCACTGTGTTCTTCATTACATGGTATTTCCCTGAAAGCTAAAACATCACTACCATCACCCAATTCTACGTTAACAGCATTTGGTATCCACATCTTTGTACTACATGAAACAATTCTTCAGTGCTTCTGTCATTGAGATACTTGCACAAAGTGGACAGTTGCATAAGCTGTACCATTTATCACCTTGTATTTAGCAAGTGCATTCAAATGAGGACTACATGAAGGTTGCCCTTATTTCATGTGTAAGTCTTTTTTCAGTGATATCAGGACATGAGTGCATTTCAGAACTGTCTTAATTTGTATTTTATCTATTCCACAAGCTGTTTTAAGTCATCCTTTTTGGGTGTCCTCATTCACCACTGGTTACCTGTGTAGCTTGGTTCCCCAACATACTAGGCCATCAAATGAACAAATGCAAAAGTTAATGTGAAAATGCACTGAGCTAAAGTCTTTCAGTAAAGTGAGGGCTAAATGGACTAGCAATATTTAATCTCAACCATTCCTGTGATAAAATGCCTATATGATGAAAATACATGTTAAAATGTCAGATATTTGCCATGTAGTCCACATTACTCTGTAGCTTCTCAGCTCCCAGTTTTGAAAAATGCCACCGCTCTAAAAAAAATGAAGTTACCTTCCTCACTGGTATGTGGAACCATCTTCATAATCCAATATAAAGGCAGCTTGCAGGACTATGAAATTTAAATACATTTAGTATTTTATATTTTATGAATCAAATGGTGTTTATTAGAATTATAGCTCCCTCCCCACTGATGGAATAAATTTAAAAATTATAGTCAGTCTGTGACACTGAAATTAATTAGTGGCTTGCAAACAAATAGTTTAGAGAGCGTGTGTGTGTGTTTGTGGGTTATTTTAAAGCTTCTAAACAACTGAATGCCAAAGCACTTCAGTTTTGTTTTCTTTTTTTCTGATGTCAGAAAGGTTTGTATTTATATCAGAATGTTTCAGATTTTACACTCTCTACGGCTCAAGATGCGCATGGGCAGCTTGATTTACATCAGCTTGATGACTGATCAAGGACACTGGGATCAAGGAAACAAGGCAGCCTATTGAAAACAAGTCACAAGCATCATCACCAAGCACAGTTTTACACGGAAGAGTTAGAAGTCCTCTGTTCCTCCTCAACCACCTTTGCGTATAGAGCAGGCAGATATTGGGGAACATGCTATTTCCAGATCCTCTTCCTTGAGTTTTGGGGTCAGTGCCTAATTTGTCACTGAGAATCACTGTATGGGAAAGGATATGGAAATAGATGATACTCCTCAACACAAACACTTTTTGATCACCTAAGCAATATAATTCTGCTGTCAGAAATTGTTCTGCATAGCTGGCCTAGGCCCAAGGCACAGGATTATCTCCCAGGTACCGCCGACAAGCACTGATTTTTATAAACGTTAATATGTTCCTGGATTTGTTTGCAAATCTGGCATTAAAAATACTGCCCTTGACCTCCCTGCTCACAGGATCTTGTCTTTTCCTTAAGTCTAGCTGCTCTGTGCCCTTGCCTTTACAAGAGGGAAGAGTCTTCCAGACCACACAATATGCAGACCTCACTCCTTGTACCCAGTGGGTATTTATACTTGGGGCAAAGCAACCAGGAAATGCTACTTGATCACAGGGCAAAAGTGTTTCACATTCACTCATGCACATTGTGTAGACCACAGAAAATGAAGGAATCCAATTTACCAGTGAAACCTGGCATACAACAAGCTTGCTCTTCACAAGGAGCCAAGTATAAATGAGAATATAGCAGCAAATAAGTAGAGAAGCAGAAAGCAATTCTTCCTCCATGTTTCTTCCCAAAACTCTCTTACCACCCAGGTCGGTATCTCTACCCTTTTTCCCTAGTGTTCTGGAAATGACTTTCTGCCTCTGACACTAAACAATTTCCTGCTCTTTTAAACTGTTTAAAACAGATCCTTTCTAGAAAGACCCTAGTGACAGCCTCTAGGACCACCTATTTTAGATCTGGCATGTGTGGGCAGGAGAGGCTCAGCCTCTGCCCTCTATTTGGGATTGCCCTGCAGCTGGGATTTCAAAGCCAGCTGGGCATTCTGGATGTCAAATCAAAACTTGGTAGTCCAGTGCCCTTAAACCAAGAAGTTTCAAAAGGAATCCCCTCTTGATACTACACACATCCACTGCTATCTTGAATTAAGGAGGGAATTAACCCTGAATTTGCTCTAATATTGAAATCCCAGTGGTTAATACAGGCAGATATGACTCTCAGAACTGATACATTCTTCAAGCACACAGCTGATTTTATTTGTGCAGGACCAAGATTGTTTTTACTTAGTGAATGTTAAGAAAGTTATTTATGCCAACCAATTTATAGGGTGCAGCTTATCAGAATAAAAACATTAAATTAGTAAAAAAGAGAAGTCCAGATAACTGACTACAGACAAGACTGCAAGGTAGCTGGGAACATAGAAAAGCTGAGGAGAAACTACAATGGAAGCAGCAAACTTCCTCCAAAACCCATTACTTGAGTTTCTGTATGCCACTTTCAGCAACATGTTCAGGGGACTACAAGCAGTTTCAGCTTACCTTTGGCACTGAACCGCAGACAGATTAGACTAAATATCAAAAAATTTAGACTAACAGTGCTAGAGGTGGGAAAGAAAAATGAAGTTTATGCAGGGCTTAAAGGAAAAAAATAAACCCAGGTATACTTCCATTTCAGGGAGAAGGACGCTAAGTAGCACTGTGCTGCTTTATTGGCCGTATTCAAGATTTTCCAGCAAGGCTGTATAAACTATTCTACAGATCTGCCAGACAGGGGAAGCAGCTTCCTGCCCAGTACTCTCTTGGCCTCTTAGAAAACAGAAGGATGTGTAGAAGTAGCTTGGAGAAACATTTCTTTCATTCCTGCATATCTGAGAATTAGACGTAAGGTTCCACATCCTTCTGCAAGGAGTATTCTCTGTGAATGTGGACTGCTCACAGTCACCTTTGAAGGGAAAGTTCCAGCCCACAGAGATGTCACCTCGTCCCATGGCAGCCAACAACCACAATGGTGCTCAGCTTGTCAGATGGAGATGCAGCACATTCTATTTTCAATAATAGCTGTGATAAGAAACATTACAGATTATTCCCCTGAAGTGGGCAAAAAGATACTCTTCAAAGGATGTCTTACAGATTTTCTTTACTCCTTGCAGACAAGCATATCATCATTTGAGGCTGTGCTATCCCCACCAGAGTAAAAAAAACCCATAGAATTAATCAGTGAGAGAGCAGAAGACATTAATCAGCAGTGGTTAAGAACTAACACAACGATTTCATGGCTATCCTGTGACTTTCTACTGAATTATACTGATTGAGCATAAATGCTGCACAAGGTCAATTAGTGTTACAGAGTCTCTGCATGCTGCTGTTTACTTTACCCTCATTTGTTTGTATCATGTACTCCACCAGTCCGTCAGGGTTTGTTTGAAACAGTGATGGAAGGAAATATTTTCGTAGACTTAGAAAACTCTACACAACTTAAGAAAGATTCCTCAGTGAAGTGAAAGCCATGCATGTCCTTTGAAGAGTGTTCGGGATTCAGTACCCTTGTGCAGGTCACAGAGCACTTCTATGCGCTAGATTACCAATCCTTTGAACTCCCTAAGAGGAAACATGCTCAGAAACATCCTGCAGAAAGAGATTAGACTGGTGCCCTCCAAAAATGAACAACTAACACGTCAGCTCTGTCTGATGTATGTATTTCCAGGAAGACTGAATGCACCAGTCAGCAGAAGAAATACAATTAAATGGAATTTTGAGCAATGAACGACTAGCCTCAGACACCTTCACATCCCTGGCTCTGCGTAAAAGGAAAGCTGTTGGAGATGTCCATGCCTTTTACTTTGTGTTAAAAGGTGTTTCTCTCCAGAACAAAGGTAGCCCTGACAGTTGCGATTTTTTTGTGGGTGCATCACTCTGTGGGCATCTCTGGCAACTCCTCAGACTGGGAAGTACTTTATAACCAAGCAACATAAAAGGCTAGAAAGTTGCCGGCTTTAGCTTCCTTAAGGACAACAGAGAAAATTTTCTTTATGTTAGGCACCAATACAGTACCTCACTCCTCTAATTTGTTAATTAAAACTGAAAAATGGCAGCAGAGCTTTACTTAAAAATACTTTGTGGCATTTTCACTATCAATGTCTGGGCAAAAGTGCTGCTCAGCTTTCGGCAATAGAACCTAACCTAAAGCAGTAGCCTCAGTCATTATCTGTCTTTTGCTCCTTCTCCTTCTTTTCCCAACTTCAAGGCCACTCAATATGAACTTGTTCCGACTGACAATAAAATTCTAGGGGTCTTCTTTGTTTCACTATGTCTCTTGTGTGTCTTTTAACAAAAATATGTAAAACTTTGCTAAAAGAAGGGCATTTTTATACAGTGTCCACTCAGATCCTTCACAGCAATAAGCAAAGCACAGTTAGAGATATGTTTTAAGGAAGTCCTCTGCTCCACAGGATGAGAAGGTGCCCTGCTAGACACTACCAGATTATACAAAAGGCAAAGAATTAACAAGGACCTTTTGTCTTTGAGTTAGAATTTCCCAATTTCAGAGAGATTTCTGTTAGCCAATCAGCTTGTTAACAGCATTAGATATCACCAACCTCATTTAGAATTATCATAAATACTATAAGAAAAGGGAGGGACTGCTAACCCAGTACTTCTTTCCAGAGAGCACAGGGTACGGCCTGAAAGAAGGCTGAACATACAGCTGTGTAAAACAGCCAAGATACAACCCACCTGATGTGGTACCTGAGCTATTGGTGTTTGCATGGTGGCAAATCGCACTCTCTCACCTGCCCCACAGAGAGATGTACTCTTTGAGCACAGAAGAACCATCAGTGGTCCCTGATGTACTTGACTGAAACTCTTGCTATAAACCAAGTCATGTAGCAGGGACCTGGGCCCGAAAGTCTGCACTGACCAGGTTCCCAGGACAAGCAGCAGCAACTGAGTTCATAGATGCTGTGCTCAGTTTCTCTAGAATCAGTCTCCAAAGTCATCTGACCCAACTCATACCAAAGTCAAAAGCAAAACAGAAGCAATTTCCATTGCGGGACACAAAATCCTGACTATACAAAATGTAAAGCTGAGAGCATCAGGAAAACAAAAAGAGGAACCCTGACAGCCCAGGTCACAAAAAGGAGAGTCTCATGAGGCAATATCAAAGCACACAGTAAAAATTCTCCCAAACCCCGATTTTGTCAAAAACTGTCAGTTCTTCCTACCCCAGGTCCTTATCCTGGTGTTGTCAATTTTAATGCAGGCGGTTCATGTTATTTTTCTGCTACCTGTGTATTACATATTTACAGCCTTCTTATATTTTTTCAGCTTTACCTTGATTATAGATCATATTTCCCCACCCCACCATTTCCATAGTACTAACTTAATTGCAAAAAAACTGAGAAACAGTTAAAATATTCATGCTGCAGTTATTTCCAAATTTCCACAAGGAATCTTTTTAAAACCTTCCCACTGCTTGTCAAAATATGGATCTTACTTAGTCCTTTTTCTGAGAGATGCAAGAAATAACAATGTGCTTGAGCCCGGCAGCAAACAGTGCAGGCAACCAACCCACCCTTTCCTCCCCCAAACTTCAGAAGCCCCAAACCTTTTCCCATGCAGAGCACTGGTACAAACTCAGCCAGCAGCTACACAGCGTGAGAATCCATTATTTGATTACTAACACTGGGACAGTCATTATTTATCAGGAGCAGGCAGCTTGGATGCTCCTGCAGCCCCATCACCCCAGCCTGTTTAAGCAGCACCCCCAGCTGAAGCCACGCCGCAGCAGAACTCACCACCGAGAACATCCTGTGCAGGGAGCCGTAAGCTGCTGCTGCCTGCTGCTGGGTTTTGCGAGCCAGCGCTAAACTCTTCGCTCTGGTTTTACTCCTCCTGAAGGCGGGCATTGTGACTCGTGAATACAAACTTTGCCAAAGGAAAAGGGCCCTCGGAAGGAAGCCGCGGATGTTGTGATCCCCCACAAACACGCCTTCCCTCTGAGCTCAGCTGCACAAGTTTCTCTTTTGTGCCAATTACCCAAAATTGGAGATGCTGACAACATCCCAATGCAACGAGGCTAAGCAGCATATGAGAGTACAGACAGACCTGCCATGTCTCCCTTTATTGCTACAAAAAGATGCCAGATGAGAAGATGTTTTTATTAATGGCTTGATGTGGTGAGTGCAGGACGAAGTTCAGTTATGACAAGGGAAGATGGGTTTGATCTCCCCAGAAATATACCTGCCTCCCTGCCTGTGAAATTTACTGCATAAACAAAACATCAGGTGCTTTGAGAAAGTTAGCCAAATACCTAAAAATATCTAGAGGGTGCTGACTGCCCTGAAGGTCAGCGTGATTTATCAATAGCACTGATGCTCTGTCAAGGGTATATGCTGCTAAACATTGTGGCGTACAAATGCTCTTACAATGATAAAATGAAAAACAAATAGGCAGCTTTCTGGATGATTTCTTTATATAATTATGCTTGTCCTTTGTTTGAACTTTTTAGCCATAATTATATAAATAAAAAGAAATTTAAAATGAGCTCAGTAATAAATTCAGGCTTGAAAGTAGGAGTTCTGATGTTGACATATTTACACAGAATCAATTGGGTCTACAGATAGATTACCCTAAGAACAATGCAGCTTTAAATAAAACATTATAGGACATGACAACGCTGAACTGAAGAGATAAAAAGAGTGACAAGCAATTCATTAATAAAAGGAGAACTACACCAGTGGCATAATAAAACACAGCAACTCCCATGCTGCCCCTATCGCAGCACTCCTACAGTGCAATAAAGTTGAGCTGTATGGCTTCATCCAACGCTGCCCTTGGCAGCATCTATTGCTCCCTAGCAAACCCTTCCCTTGAACCCAAATGATACACCAAGCCTGGGTATCTAAATCCTTGGTTATGAGTGCACTGCTTCTAAGGTTTCAAGGATGAAACCTTCATATTTCACCTTCAAGCAAGGGAATAACACAGCTTTCTCCTTTAATTACTGCAATTAAATTTACATCCATCTCTTTCCAAATCATTAGCGCAACTTGACAGCTCAGCATTTGCCAAATTGTACAGCTCGGTCACTGAGAGGCTGCCTATCAGAGGAAAAATGATGCTGGAGCCCTGAAACAACATGCTGCTGATAAGACATGCAGAACACATCATGGCAGCAGGAACCTCTTGCTTAGTGGATGGACTGTGCTCTTTCTTTCGCTTGGAGACATATCAGGTTCACTGGGGGAGAAGACTGTAAACAGAAAGTTGAGGACATTGTCTTGAAGGAGCAAGAGAGGTTTTGCCTGCTCCCTACCATTTCATTTTTCAGTGGATGTAGAGTCTGGTTTAAAAATCCAAACTCACAGATTACTATGCAGCATGTACAAGTTTACTGTTCTTATCCACCATTAGTGCAGTAGTCCACAGATCCTAGGGATCCACAGAGAAAGTCTGAAGATAAGAAACAAAATCAAATAAGTAGTTTGTGGAAATTAAAAGTTTACAGCGCTGCATATGGCATTATAAAAATAACAGGGGCCAGGTCACTAGATTAAGATTAATACAGTGTATCATGAGTATAACTATACTTTCTGGAAAGCTACTGTTTCTCTGTTTCCTATCTGGCACTTTCAAGCTCTGCTTTTCTAATAGATACATGTAAAAACACAGCTCGTCCACTGGGACCGATAAAAAAAAAAAAAAGGTTGCTAAATTTCAGGTCCAAGCAATATTATCAATCTTGATGAAAAACAATGACAGGCCTTTTTAATTCCATATTAGGAAGTTATTCTTTCCCAGATTTGCTAATTAGGCCTGCATTATTAGCTAGCCATATGCCAGCTAAAAGATGTTACCAATTAACAGCTTTTTAAATGTTTATTCATTAGAAAAAAAGTCAATTATGTTTCAGTAATCTTTCCATCTCCTATTGAGGGACTTGGACATATCAAAGAGGGGAACAACACAAACTAAAGCAAAGCAAATGAATGAATGCTTTTCATTTAGCCTTTCTTTTTCTCTAGAAGCACACAAGCAGCACTCAAGCACTTTTCAAAAACAAGTGAAATAATCCATTGCTGTGAAATATTTTTAAGATCACTGGAAAAATGACATAGCCCTGTTGTTTGTTCCTGTGTACTTTGAATAACGCACATTCCCTTCACCGACATCTGGTTTTCATCTTTCCATTCCAGTGGCATCAGCCTTGATAGTTACCATAACAGTGACATCCTTCATAATACAGGCTTCCCTCTATTGTCCCGATATTTGTAGGTGTGCTTATCTGCATCCAGTTCATTTCCCATCCTGCTTTTGCCCTTAATGCATGAAGGTAAAAGGCTAATTTTGCTCGGTCAGTGTATACTTTGAATGAAAGGAAACTGGCCTGCCTGCAAGACAATCCTGAGCACTTGTGGGCTATTCTGTAACATCAGTCTGGACTATTGGTGATACAAAAGCAGAATTCATATACACAACATACATATGTAGACACACTCTCACACAAACACACATATATATGAAAATATACATGTACTTACATACCCTGCACTAACAGGAGCTCTGCAATGTTAGTGGTCTCTAAGCATTATAAACTCAGGATTAATCCAGCTTGTCTCCAGACCTCTACACTGATCTAGAGGGAGTCTGTTTTTTACTTTTTATAACTGTGGGTGGATAATTTTTCTGCCTATTTTCCTGACATGCTTATTATACTAATGACATGGTTTTTAAATGCCGTAAAAATGTATTTTCAAAGCATAATTGACCACAGTGAAGACACTTGCTTTAATTCCCGTGATTAAAAAATCTGTTAGTATTCCAAATGTTTAAAATGAATTTTTGTTTTATTTCTAATTTCAAGCATCTTAAATATTGTTTGTAACATTCTCACTCAAAGTGTTTTGTGCTGAATGCAAAAACTTTTCTCAAGTATTGAATTAGAAACCATAGCAACCACTGAGACATTATCTTTGCAGTTGCATTCATGTTTCACAATATAGTTTTGCAGTGTGCCACCTTTGGAGGCAGAGAAGGCAACTCGTATCTGTTCTTGTTAGTAGGCAGCATTTTGCATTCCAAATGTTAAAAGACGCAGTAACTTGCCTGTAAAGACAAATATAGATTCTCTGAACTCACACCAACCTCTCCCCTGGTTTTGGCAAGGCTTTGTTTAGGCACTACAGCAGAATTCCGCTGTCTCAGAAGGAAATAATCACCATGTGAAAGGATGTCTATGTCTGCGCACAATATATTAACAAGAGACAACAGGTAACAAAACGTGAAAATCTGGTGGAACCTCCCTGTGCATCTGACTCAACTGACCCCACAATTTTTTTTTTAAATTCTTCTGCCTCTTCCATTCTTTCGTGTACTTTTTTTGTCATCTTTTATTTTGCAGAATTTGCTGCAGATAGCAGATATTTTTCAGTTTTGGAATTTCAGGTCTACCTTTGTCATTTTATGTTCCTGACAGAGCAAAATAGGAATCAAAGCCTCATTGTAGTTATGATCTTATCCAGGATGCAGAATTTATCTGAAATCCTATACTGAAACTCAGTGCAACTTAAAAGTGACTTTGTGTGCTATGGGTGACTGCTGAGCACATCCCATACCTTGGCACACACTAGAACTGGGCCTAGATGCTTTTGCATTGCAAGGAAAAACATATACATTACTGTCAGCACTGTAACTGAACAGTATCTTGATTTTTTAAAACAACAAACAAAGCACTGAATATTCTGCAGCTGGCAGAGAGGTTACCCAGTTCCCTGGGTCTATCAGAAGTGTGATTAGATATCTCTGCCTCTCACTGCAAAGTGAAACGCTGCCGTCATTTCCTGCACTGCAGGTGACCGGCGTTGCTTTCAGAGGCACAGGGTGCTGGGCTCCCAGGCAGCTTCCTGCCCTTCATCAATGAAGTCCTGGGCGTCTCCAGAGACACTGCTGCTAACCATATCCTGTTGCAATGATTCAGGGCTGCTGTCATATGCTTCTCTTTTCATCTGCAGGTAAACCTTATGGATTTTACTCAGATGACTACAAAGAAAAGCTGTATTGTAAGTCATCTCCCACTGGCTTCCTTCATTTGCAAGCATCAACACAACATAATTTCTTTTCCTGATTAAAACCATCTGCATGTTTTACACCAAAAGCTGTCTCAGTACTTTTGAGAGGACATTTCCTTCAGTTGGAGGAAAGACAACAAATATTCCCTCCACCTAAGCCCCAGGGCCTCCATGTAATAGCACAAAACAAAGCAACACAAAGTCACATCTCTGCATGCAAGAACTGCACGTACTGTGCAAACTCTTCTGTCTTCTTCTCTACCATTATTGTGCCTCCCTACCAATAACTATGCAAGCAGGTCTCTGTCTACAGCCTGACTGATCTGATTACAGCAGATTAGGTACAGCACTTCCCATGCTTTAAGCCTTGTGGTTTTGAAGCTCCTTTGCTGTGTTAGCCAAGACTTGCAACTCTTACATTTGAATTTTGGGCCATCCATAGGGGATGCAGAACTCCAGGATCAACACAACAAAGTGAAATCCAGGACTGGGCAGTAGCACTCACTGGTAGGTTTACAAGCAAGCTTTCTGTATAGTCTACCTATAGTCTACCAGTTCTGGTGCCTTTTCTGAGCAACAGATTAATACACTGAAACCTAGATTAATTAGCAAAATTCTTATGAACTTCTAAAGGGCTACAGTTTCACTGATACCCTTGTCAAAAGGCATGGGAAGACAGCAGGAGTCCAGCAGTGCTGGAGTCACCAGCTCTGGTAGGGTCACCATAGATTGGGCTATCTGCAAGGGAAGCACAATAATTAGCAGAACTCCCCACAGGCTTGTCGTGTTTTCAATATAGAACGGTCCCCTCCAGGCACAAATGAATCAAGGAAACCACTGCTGAGAAGCATGCTATTTTCCCATGTTAGCTCTGAGATTCCCTAAATGCATGTCACATCTGGAAGAAAATGACACTTGGATTGCAGAGGCTATACATGATTTTGAGAGTACCATGTTGCTAATCCCCCTCCTATAAAGTAAAAAAATAGATGTTAATTACAACTACTCCCCAAGCTTTTGGATGTCATCAACTGCTAAAGAGAAGTTTTCATGATGAAAATAAAGGAAAAATTCTTAATGTCCTATGGATGCTGAGTACACCTTCAGGCAGGAAGCTCTTCTGCAATTAATGACACGCTGCACGAGTGGGAACTGCCCGGGCAATGCAAAACAGAGCTGATGAGGAGCCATCACAACATTTAGCTGGAATTGCCTCCATGCAAGAAGGGGCTTTGGGGCTCTGTTGAGCTTCTGGTAATTTCGGCTTGGTTTTCTTTCAGTGGAGCTCCACAATTGGTGTTTACTTGGTTACTACTAACATTCACTTTTCAAGATTTTTAATTTTTACAGTCTGCTTTAACAAAATTATTTCACACATACTGCTTATTTACACACAGTCAGACTGCTGATCCCATACTCATCTTTGAGAGTGATGAGTGTCATCACCAAATCAAAATAAATAAATGAACCACTACATATATATTATATATGATAGATGTGATCAATATAATAAATAGGATTACATTTACTGACAGTGGCAGTAGAAAGCAGTTGGGTGTGTTTTGAATAACAGTACCCTGAACTAATCCAAAGCACAACTGCTACAGATCACAATGTACAATGTTTTCTAGGTGATAAATCATAGGAAAACATCATTCCCAGCATCCACTTGCATTCTTCTAGTATATAAAATACCATAAATTCTTCCACAAACATTGAACAACTGCATGAATTTTCTGTTGGGATTGGACTGAAAGTATGAGTAATGATTACTAACTACCTTCCACTCCTGCCATTCCACAGCAACTGCCACAGCTGTCACTTTCCTCTCCCCAGAAATCACCATGCCTTTTTTCTTTAACAACTGAGCATTTGGGCAGACCAGCAATGAAATACATTTTCTCTCATCCAGGTTTGAACGAAAACCTCAATGTATATTGTACCTAGGGATTTTTATTCTTAAATTATTCTGCATCAGGAGTTGATGGCTGTGGTCAAACTACTAATGGAGGGGTCTTGAAATCAGCTTTAGAGATTTTAAAGACAAAATACGAATTTCTTCAACTTATGAAAACCACCCCTCCAGTGGTTGCTATGTTGTATACACAAGAGGCCAAAATCACAGAAGCTAGAAAACTCTTTACAATGCTCACTGATTTTCATTACAGAAATAGCTGTGTGAAATCAGCTAATAGATAACAGAGTGATTTCCTTTTTGAAATCCCAACACATGTATTTTGCATCTGTTTAAAGCGCTGTTTTGGGAGGCTTCCTAAGGTCGAACCTGGAAGATGAGTTTGCTTTTTGACCCAGTCTCTCCGCATTCACATCTCCTGGGCACCATCAGATATGCAAATGAGCTGTTCAATTGCACATATACCTTTGACTGGAAGGGCTACAAAAAAGCCTGAACAGTTGCCCAAGTCAGGCTTATGTGCACGTTGGGTCCTTCAAGACAAAAAGCGGCCCTGCGTGCAGAGAGACCAGAAACCAGATTTCTCACCGTGGTCCCAGACATGCTGACTTCATGGAAATGTACATCTCACTGCACTGGCAAGCAGAAGAATGACAGCAATTGGCATCACAATAAACAGAATACACAAGCTTCAAAAACACTGGAAGGATGATTTGATATTACATAGGAAACTCAATCATCCAAAACCAAGACTTTTGAAACACACGACATATTTTTTCTACCTTCTTTTTGTCTTCTATATGTGTAAAAATGGGCATTTCATGTAGGGCCATCATATTGATCTGGACCTCATCCCCATGAAAAGCTGAAAGCATTTGATGGAAATGCTCCCTCCTGCAGGAGATGCAGATTTGTGTTTGCCAAAGGTGTCATGAACTCTGTTGATCAGACTTGCCAGGAATTCTCATTTCCTTATCAGATGAAGGAAAAGGGAACACGGTCATCAAAAGGAGGGGAAGATGAAATAGTTGATATAATCTGAATAGATATAATCTAAATAAGAACATCAAGAAAGATGTTCTGGGATTTTTAACCATAACTTCTGTTCACTGCATTAAGGTTGGTATTCTCAAGGAAAAAAAAAAATGTTTTCTGTCTCTGCAGTGTATACATTTTTTTTTATTAAGAGGTGATGGGGATAGATTTTTCCTCATATACACACATTCATGTATGATCAATAACCCATGCTGAGAGTAAAGTGACTATTTCAAGAGGCAACAGCAATTTCCCCAAGTTTCTATATTCAACTTATTCCCAGCACCAATTTTACTTCATTGTTTGAAAAAAATACAGCAGCATTTCAAAGCCTTACTGAATGAAACCAGTTGGCCATTCTTTAAAAAGCCAGTTCTTGTTAACATTCCAACTTTCTCACACAGCAGCTTCCATTTCAACACCTGCAACGTTAATTTTTGAAGATGCCATCATAAAACCACTCTGTATTCATTGACTGTTTCTACATTGATTAAAAGCCATCACACTAGCTATTTTTACTGGGTTTCTTGAGTTTCTTAAAGACCTCTAAGATACAGCTGAGGATAAAATGAAGTTATGTGAAATATTTGCAGGGAGTATACCCTAAGGTTTTCTTCTTATGATCTGTAAAATACTTGAAGTGAAAATACATCTTCCCCTTCTCATACATGCATTTATATGAAGTCACTTCTTTATGTCTGTTAGATTTAATATGATTTCAGAAAAGCGTCTCTCTGATGACACTCAAAAGATTCAGGTCAACCAAAAGTCAGATCACAGCAGGTCTCTTTCTAGAGACCTTAAAATAATAGGTAATTAAATGGTAAAATTTCCCCTTCTAGTTATGTTTCATAAAAGCTTATTTTTAATACACTGAAAATACCAAGTAAAGATAAGCAAGTTATTAACAGACTACTAAGTTTAATTTTAGAACACACAGTAGGCTAGAGAAAACATTTCTAGCCAGTATAGTTTGCAATTAGAAATTACAAATAGTTAAAGGAAAAGTTGCAATTTTTGTTCATTTGGCTTCATGCTACTTTGATGTAAAGAGAGCTTGATTCTTGGCAGCTGCCAACATACCAGGATTTAAATGAGCACCAGGAGCACAGACAATTACTTCTCAAAATGATTAAACACAACTAAACTTAATTACGAGAGTCATGCTCAATTCCCAGATTTTCTGAGGTCACATATTCTTCTGTCAACAGAACATCTACATCTCCAGAACCAAGAGCAAGGACAACATGCTGTTGCCACATGAAACACAGTTCAAAAATGTACTACAGCACAAGGTGTTAGAAGTATAATAGCTATTCCTGTTAAATGAAATTGAAGATAAGGTTGAAGGTATTAAAGTACAAAGTGGGACATCCCACAGAATATAGAGCTGTCAGAACTAATGTGCATCTGGAATAGATGGTTCTTGATATCCATGTCTTTTTAATAATATTTTATAACTTAAGGAACAGCTTTCATTTCTAGAACAATACTAGCCTCTCTTGCCCTCCTAAATGCATTCACTTCCCAGCCCAAAAGAAAAAAAAAAAAATCCATGAATGACTGACTAAATGAAGGCATGTTTGAATGTTGCACACATGCAGCAAAAAAACTTACTTCTTTGAGATTACAAGGCACTTCTGAAACGCCTCACTGTTAGGCATCAATTAAGATGATGCCTAACCTTAGCTTGGTATGAGATGAAGAAAATAGTGAAAAACAGACAAAGGAAAATGCTCCAAACAAGAAATACAAAATTCAGAAATCAGACATGCAACCATTAAATCCAAAGCTTTAAGACTGTTTATTTACTTACATGTTATGGGACAAAAATCAACCAAACTTCAAAGGAGCCTGCTCCCTCAGAGCCAAACAATCACATCTACTGTTGCTGTCAAGTGGAAAGTGAGCATCTCTAGCTGTGTCTCTCCTGAAATAATCCCAAACTGCCTGTTGTTCCAGGCTGTGCTCAGAACCTCTCAGCACCACCAGCCTCTCCTCCACAGAGCTGTGCTTATAGAGCTCCTCTCCCCCAAACTCCTGCAGCATCGCCTACTTGCCTACTGCACTAATGGTGTCCACAGGCGTGGGAGGTCAAGTCAGCACATGCAGGAAACAGAAGGCAAAGGGAAAAAAAAATCCACAACCCCAAATCCAGATGCTATGCTTTTCAAGGTTGCACAATTTCCTCAAACTAGCTTTTATTAGCAATAGTTATTGTTCATCTGGTGAGCAGTCCCAAATCACAGCTATAAAAACAGAAATAATTTTAATTCCTGTTACACATGATCACAAAAGCACATACAATATACACCACCTGAACTTTAATGTTAAGTTTGGGTTTTCTTTACTTCTACATCTATTGGAGATATCAAAAGGGTCAGACAAAAAGCTCTGACAGTAATAGGTACCCTCCAACAGAAAGACAGCAATCAATTACAAACCATTTGCAGAAATTGTAGAGCTGTCACAGACCCATTTACAGCTGCAGTCCGAGTCAGACTGCCTCTGATTGCCAGGCTGTTTTCCACCCTTGTACCTACAAAACCAGGACAGCCTCAGATAATTTCAAGAAGAACTGCAATACAGAATGGACAATTACTTCAGCAAATCATGCAAAAGCCCTAATAACTGCTGAATCTGACAAATTTAAGGCTGGAGGGAGGGCAGGGAGAAGACCTGTCCATTTTCCCCTCTTTTTTTGAGCTTTAATTGCAGTATGGAGCATTTAATAGAGCATTGGAGCAAATTTAGTGCATTAAAAGCAACAACTAGTGCACATCAATTATCCTCTGTGTAATTTAATCCTTGGAACTCTCCCTAATTTTCTGGCACCGGTGTATTTGACACAGGCAATCAGGATTGGCTTTGTTCTTCTGCTAAAGCAAAGCTGATGCCCCAGAATCTCCTCCTCTCCAGCAGGACAGAAGGTCAGCATTTATGTCCACAAAGCACACGGGGGACACCACATACTTTGGGTGAGCAGGGCACCCCAAGGCACTCAGGGGAGCCTGGCCTGGTGCAAACAGCCATCAAAGCATCCTAAGCCTTGAGGCCACCTCTGCTGTGCTCCTACAAAGATGCCTCATCCCTAAAACCAGGCAGAAGTCTCAAAACAGCAGAGCAGAGAAACCCACAATTCTCCTTTCAAAGGAACAATGTGTCCTAAGGGGAGAAAATCCAGATTGTTCTTGTCTGGTTGCAAAGACTTTGGGGAAGCATAAGCAATTGTTGCACAGGATACAGATCATCTCTCCAGGACCCGCCTTGTGCAGCAGAAGATGTGCTGAAGACCCACAATCACTGGGCTTCTCCTCACTCTCTAGGGAAAGGGCATAAAAATCACCTAAATAAGACTGAAGTAGGTTATGAAGTAATTAAAAAACTAAGATTAGCAGCTCCTCTCAGTAGGTATGGTTAGAGGTACAATGTATCTTCCCTATTCCAGTCTTCTGAGTTTTTAGATTCTGTCTCATCTCTACCAATTTTTCGTACAACCTAGCACAAGACAGTAATATATTCCAGAACCATAAAAACTCTAACGTCATTCCTGTTATGCAAGAGTGCTAACACAAGTGTTAGCACAAAATTGCTTGAAGAAACAACCAACTCACATAGACAGAATTGAAAAGCACATTTCTGTTGTCAGAATGGCAATGCCAGGTAAAATCACGGCCACCAACTCAAAAACACTACCCACACTTGCAGTTGGGAGGTTCAAAACAAAACAATATGCACGTGAATTGGACACAGGTTGCAGTTTGCCTGATTTAGAGCAAAATGGACAAAAAGCTGCTCTTTGGAGACCAGTGCATTTGAAGGTGAGCACTAATTCTGGGCATTCCTGTGAAGGCCCCCAAAGTCCTGGCTGAGAGAAGGAAAAGCATTAGTCCAATCAAGTCAAACAGAAACTCTAGACACATAAAGGGTCTTCAAATTAGAGATTGGCAATCACTGTCTCTCAAACACTGCACCTTTCCAAGTAGCCCAGTTTACTGACGAAGTATTGCTATGGTCACTGCAATATTAACAGCAAGCCAGCAAAAAGAGAAGACAAACCAAACATAATCAATTAGAAAGCTGTAGCAGCTTTACTGTTCTCTGCAGGAACTGGGTTCAAGCCACACAGAAAAATGAATTTGACAAGCCTCCACCTGCTTGCCATTTGCCCCCATCACACTGCTCCTGCAGATGAAGCAGCTATGCTGTAGATGCTGACCTGTCAGGGTGACCTCAAGATACTAAAACACCAAGTACAGCTAATATACATACAAATTTTTTCAGATTAATGGCATATGTTAAATTCTTTCCAACAAAATGCAGAGCATTAATGCTACAACACTGCTTTTTGGTTCATAAGGATCGTTGTGTCGAGCATTCTCTTACCCTGAAGGGTGGATCAGTCTTCTCCCTGTGTGGTACTTGGTCCAGAGTGCCATCAGTACTGCTCCTTTTCAAACTGGATGTGACATCAGGCACATTACTAAAGTCTGCATTTGAAATAAAACACATAAATTAGAGGGTTATAGGACAGAAACAGGAGAAGTATTTACTCTTATCTGCCAACACTTTCAGTGTCTAGTACAATTACACCAGCAGGAGAGAATCACAGAATAAATTAAACTGGAAAAAATCTCTGAGACCATTGAGTCCACGCTGTGATCTAACACCACCATGTCAACTAGACCAGGACACTAAGTGCCATGTCCAGAAAAAAATACAAAACTCAAAATCATCTCCACACCTCAGAAAACAATGGGAGAGGTCAAAGCAAGGAGCAACTATGTCTTGAAACTCTGCTTTCCAAACAGTAGCTGGACATCAGAGACTGTCTGAAGCAATGTGCATATCTATCTACCAAAATAAACCTAACACTCTTGCTAACGGCATGCTTTTGAAGGCAGCACTATCTATAATCAGCACACTCTGCGCTGAGACAACCAGTGAAGATTATTAAATGCACTCAGCAGTTCTCCTTGGATGAACACACCATTGTTCAACATGACTTAGTCCTGAATCCTTTAAAGATTTAAGAAGAAAAGAGAATTTTGCCCTGGAACAAACACCATAATACAGACACAATCCCTTCTTCTTGCAAACAGTTTAGCAATTTTCCCAAGTTTGGAGTCCATCTACACAGTAGCTAGCACAATGCAGAAACCAGAGGCAGCGCTGCCTTGCTCTTCTTACTGACAGACTCTAGCTTTCAGTAACATTTACATTTAAACTCAAGAGCTATCCAACAATGCTGAGCGTTCATATAAAAATGATGTTCTTTCTCTTTATATTTCTTCAACTGGCTACTGAAAATCTGCAGACAAGTTCACATGGAAATTCTAAAAATCCTAGAACTGATTTTTGATCTGCAGTATTATCAATCCATGTAGCTGAAAATTATAAAGCAACCATCAAATGAAAAAGAAAAAAGGAAAGAAAAGAAAAAGGAAGAAAGGATTTTCAGCAATCTCAGATGGTAAAACAGCAATGAAATAAAGGGGGGGTTGAAGTGTGCTGCTTTGTTTCCTAGCCTTTAAGTCTCCAGAATATAATTCACACCACATTACCACATTTTCAAACTCTTTCTCAGAACCTACAAATGCTGGAGATTTATTTTTAAGTGAAAGGTAAGATTCTTATTTAATTGCTGACACCAGCAATGGAAATGGTAACTGAAACAAATACCACCCATCTTGCAGAAAAATCATGACAGCTTGCAATAAAGAAATTGGTAAGGACAACAGAATTTAGCTGCCTGGGTTTATGTTGTCCAGTCCACGCAGAGCAGGACCAGCTCCTCCCAGAAAGAATTGACCAACATGGACTGAAGCAGAGAAGGAAATGGGAATTTCAGGCCCAAAAGAGCACCCTGCAACCCCCAAGGAGCCTTCCTGGTTAAGACAAAGCACGGTGGACAGACTCCAGAGGAAGTCAAAAAAGACATGCAAATAACTCAGCACAATGTCAACTTGTGTTTTCTTATATGTTATTAGGGTGCTCAGGTCAAGCTTAGCATCGAGGCTGACGTTTTCCATCCACATGCCAAAGACTTGACCATTTTCTCATATCCCTATCCTTGCAGAAACAAGGTCTCATAACTTTTCTCCCCTGCAGCTTTTTTACCTTCTCCTCCCAGAGTCACGTGCAGCTCCTGATATGTAAGAGCCTGTGTAACGTGCAATACCACAAGAGCTATCACTTTTGCTGAAAAAACACATTTTATACAACTCCACTCGAACCATCCATCATCTTTAAGACCTTAAGAAAGAGTCTATCTTGTCTATTTATTTTATTATGCTTTTACCTCTGTTCTGAATAATTCTCTTCTTCCTTCTGGACTTTTAAAGACATTTTGAGGATCTCTTCTGTATATGAGTACACATGAATGCCTATTGACTTCTACCATTGTCAACTCCTGGGTAAGTCAACCCCGAAAACTTAAATTGACTTTTAAACAACATTTTCTTCAGGGTAAGGTGATGCCAAGGATATGATTTCTTATTGTTTCCCAGCGGAGCTCTGGGAACCCTCTGGGTTTTAATGCCCTTCTCTCCTCCAAACAGCATGCACTTGAGATACATTTTGCAATGGCATAAAGGATCTAGAGTTTGATCTCAGGTAGCTAGCTAGTGAGAAAAAAACCCTTCTATTTCTTTGATCTTACAAAGTGACCATTAAACATATTTGTCCTTTTTGAAGTGGTAAAACTAACTTACACAAGCAATGAAGAGAGAGCATAAATGTGTAAAGAGGAAACTAGGGTAAAACAATCAGCAAACAACAGAAACAGAAGAAATCAGAGCAACAACACCCAAAGTAGGCAAATAGAATATTGTATTGCTTTTTCCAGATGACCCGTGTTTTCCTGCCTTCACCCTCATTTTGTTTTTCATTTGTAGTCTACAGGACTGCCAGAGGTAGGCCTATATATTCTTACCCATTTTTATAGCATTTGCTCCTGGCAGAATGAGTTGCTGACGACGGATAAGCAACAGTAAATGTTATTTTAAATAGCAAAACCTAAAAAAAGTTACACGGAAAGAATTCAAGGTGAAAAAAGACATCCTACTGCATCCTACATTGTATGCAGAACTAACATGGTGAGGGAAGAAAGAAAGGAAGGAAGGATGTATGGGTTGTTGATCAGCTTAGCATTCATATCCTGTCTCCTCTTCTTTCCTTTCCTGTGGAAGGGGACTTCCTTTGGATCTGCTCCTACAGACTATTCCCAAAAAGCATAGAAGCACCAATATCAGCTCAACCCCCCAGCCCCCCCCAAAAAATAAATAAATAAAATGGGTAGTATTACCCTAGAAAAGGGATAATTGCAAATACAAACCTTAAGGATATAAACATAGCAAAAAGTTCAATACTGAAATTCTTTCTACTTCCAGTGATAAGTGGAAGGGGACTAGCAAAGCCATACCCTATAAAATGTATTTTCTTTGAACAGTCAGGTTTGGATTTAGCTGTACAATAGAATTCATATTATCAAAGATATTCACAAATAGTGAAATAGTTCACAAATGTGAAAGTGTTCTCTTACATGCTGGGTAACCACAATTCTTTCAGGTAAAACTAGCAACAGAACTGTATAGAATATGCACAAAATTAAGAAAGATGCTATCGTTGTACAAGCACAAATTTATTCCAGTATATAATATTCTGGTTCTTTGCTGGACATGAGGATGGAAAAGTACGCAAGGAGATATAAGTTCCCAAAAATCATTGAAATATAAGGTCAAACCAGCACTTCCAGGCTTTTTCTAATCATTATTACAAAAAAAAAAAAAAAAGGAAAAAAAAAAACTCAAAACTCTGAATTATGTTTATCTCTACTTAAAGAGAATATGGAATACTTCACTGAAACATTGCTTGAGAGGCTTTCCAGCATAGTAAATTGTGAGTGTATTGTGGCTAAATCTGCCCATACAGCTCTATTACAGTAGTTCATTTGATTTATTCTACTGACATACTTGTGATAAAACTGTCTGGAAGAAAAATGGGACTGATAATAATGAGTTAAACAAAACATGGCTTGAATCTTTTAACATCATTTTCCTCTGCTGCAGTACACCTCTCTGTCCTGTTTACACACACATTCATGCTTGGTGAGTTGAAATGTTTATCACTTCCAGCTGGGATACAGGAATCTCTGAAGCAGATACTCTATTTTTCAGTGTAGAAAACACGAGTGTCTCCAGAAAATTAAATAATAAGTGTGGTGGGTTGACTCTAGCTGGACATCAAGTATCCACCCAAGCAATTCAACCACTCCCCTCCTCAGCTGAGCAGGGGAGAGAAATATTATGAAAGGGTCAAGGGTTGAGATAAGCACAGGAAGAGATCATTCACCAGCCACTGTCACAGGCAAAACTGACTCAACTTGGGAAAATTAGTCTAATTCATTACTAATCAAATCAGAGTAGGATAATGAGAAATAAACCCAAATCTTAAAAACACCTTCTCCCCACCCCTCTCCTCTTCCGAGATGTCCTAGGTTACAATATAAGAGTGTTCCAGAAGGTCTGTATTCTATCTCCATCTTCATGGGCTGTTAAAATCAGGAGGGGCAGTGTTTTCCTTGCCTCCTCCCCCGGACCATCTCCTGTTAATGGGCCATTAACACCTTGCCCTATGAGTCATAGATAACTCCCTCCGGGAGCCATTTCCTGTTTAATGGGC
>VXBU01005183.1:162800-270484 GCA_013400315.1 Bombycilla garrulus
TTCTAATTTTCCTATTAGGTTGTAGTTTTTTGGGTTTTGTTTTACTTTATTTTGTTTATACATATTAAAGAACTGTTATTCTTATCCTCATATCTTTGCCTGAGAGCCCCTTTTAATAATTTGGAGGGAGGGGGGTTGCATTTTTTCTGTTCTAAGAGAAGCTCCTGCCTTCCTTGTCAGGCACCTGTCTTTCAAAACCAAGACACGAGACTTGACTTTGTTCCTGATTTTCTCTCCCTCCTTCCCCTGAGAAGCACAAGGCATCAGGGAATGGGGAGTTGTGGTCAGTTCATCACACATTGTCTCTGCCTCTATTTCCTCCTCATGGGGAGGACTCCTCACACTCTTCCCATGCTCCAGTGTTGAGTTATCCCTTGGAAGAGAGTCCTCCTTGAACTTCTCCAGCATGACTGTCCCATGGGCTGCAGTTCTTCACAAACTGCTCCAGTGTGGGTCCCTCACACAGCGTGCAGGCCTTCTGGAACAAACTGCTCCAGGGTGGATCCCCACAGGGTCAGAAATCTGGCCAGTAAACCCACTCCAGTGTGGGCTTCCCATGGGGTCACAGCCTCCTTCCTGGATCCATCTGCTCTGATGTGGGTCCTCCACAGGCTGCAGGTGGATCTCTGCTCCCCTATGGATCTCCATGGGCTGCAGTGGAACAGTTGCCTCACTATGGTCTGCACCAAGGTGTTCCAGCACCCAGAGCATGTCCCAGCCCTTCCTTCTTCACTGACCTGGGTGTCTGCAGAGTTGTTTTTCTCAGACATGCTCACTCCTCCCTCCAGCTGCAATCATGCAGGTTTTTTCCCCCCTTCTTAAATACCTTATTCCAGACAAGCTACCACTATTGCTGATGGGCTCAGCCTTGGCCAGTGCTAAGTCCATATTGGAGCCAGCTGGCACTGGGAGGCATCTAGAAGCTTCTCACAGAAGCCACCTCCAAAGCCCCCTGCTACCAAAAATTTGCCACACAAACCCAACACAATCAGCTTGTTGCAAACAAGAAAAGTAGCAACAATAGACAAACGCTAGGATTCCCAGAAAAGCAGAGAGGGGAAAGAGTGCCTGTGTGTAAAGCTTAAACTACATCACATGAAATGCATACTAAACATTTTTCTTGGTTTCTAGCAAAGCACCACCAAGTACTAAGAACACACTCAGCACCTTTAGCTACCAAAAGCATCACCAAAGAGAATACTATTAGTCCTGCAATGTTGTGTCTTTCTGGCAGGCTGGTAAGTGACTCAATCATTCAAAAGAAGTTATGGTGTAACCACTAAAAACTGAGAGAAAACATACTTCTTAAGTTATATTCCTCACTGCTCAGCATTCAATTAAAAGCAGGCACAGAGCACACAGATGGGACAGTTGGTTTGAAAAACAAATACATGCAGCATATCCAAGAGCTCTGTATGCCTACGGGAATGTTTCTTCCCATGTTGATGCAGTGATACACGTACAAGTGGTGAATGTGGAAGTTATTCATGTGTTTGTGAGCAGTGAGGTACAATGGAAACTCATCATCTAGCAGATGTGTGAGACAATAATAATCTCTGCTGCAATCCCAGCCAAGAATCCAAAGGAAATCAACTGGAAAACATCAACATCGACCATCCGGCAATTCATTTACCATAAAGAAGCCATCAGCAAATGTCACTTATCTCTCTTCTTCTGTTTAATTAACAAAGAAGTCTTAATTACTTTCTAGTCAGAGATGCTCTTACCAGTTTAGCTCCTCTCTGCAAAGGCAAAAATCATCATGGGGAGAGTAGGAACTGAGGATCCTGTTTCTTTATTCATAATTCTCTTTTAATAATGCATCAGAACTTGTTCCATTTCAGACTGCTGTCATTGATTTTAAAAAATGCCAAATAACCATCAGAAGCATGTCAAACGTTATCAAATGTCAAGCACTGTGTAGGTGGTGTAACCACCTCTTTTTTCAAACTATGGCAAGAAGGAGTGTTTCTACCTGCCACTGCAAAGAAAATGATAAATTGAATAAAAATTCCTTCTATGTCTACATGAGAAGACAACACAGAAAAATTAAATGTACTCAGTATCTCACTCTAAGACAAACTAAGACAATGCAGGGCATCATTTTCAGGTCTGTGAGGTGCAGCAGCTCTGTGCACTACTTGCTAACTGTCCTCAGCTGTAGGAGACAGAAGGTGAGAGAGATGAAATCTCTCATGTTTTGTCAGAAGCAGGCAAGGGAACTGCACTCAGATGTGTCTCAGCTAAGGTGAAATGCTTGATTAACAGTTAGCAGCTGTGAGTCTTTCCTGGTATCCCTGGCTTCATGTGACCCACTTACCACAGCACCAAACATTCACTACACCAGATTCTTACCCTAAAAGCCATGGTAAAACCAGTGCCATAGGGCTTGGCTGAAATATGCTTGTAATCAACAAGGATGAGTAAGGCAGCACAGCAATTAATGATCAGAATATGACCATGTCTGAGGTGGGTGCAAGCCATGCTGCACCCAAGCAGCTGCCCAGAGGACTAAACTTCAGCTCTCAACACTGAAAATTGCAACTCAGGAGAAAGGATTCTAATAAATTATTCAACTGATGATGGGGAAAAGAGGATGAGGTTATACAGATGGTGAATAACATCCAATAGCTATGTTTAAAGAAAGAATGAGAATGCTGGGGTAATCTAATTTTGAAAAATACAGATCTATAACCTATACGATAACCTTAGGCTTTCACAATAAATTCAAGGAAAGAAAAATATAAACATTATGAGTAAGCAGATTGTGACAAACTAATCTGACATCTGCCTTTAATAAAATATTTTCTTAAAGACAAAAATACAGGCTAAAAATAACCTTCTGGAAACTTAGTTAAAATTAAAAGAAAAAAGAAACTTTTATAATATTCCAAAGGAAATTGTTAGCCAAAATGAAAAGGACAGGAATTAAACCAAGACAGAACTGGCTAGCAGATAAGATGAAAATAGATTTGTCTGAATTAACTCCTAGACCTGGGAAAGGCTAGATTGTAGATCTTGTCCAAGGTGGGTTCTGGGGACTAATTCTATTTAATATTTTTATTACTTGTCTCAGCAAAGAAAGTACAATAGTAAGTACTCCAATTAAATACTCAAATTATTCAAAGTTAATACAGAGCAGTAATTAGGATCATGACTGGAGATGCATAAAGGAGATGTGGATGACATTGAAGATGAAGGCACAGTCCCAGGATGAAATCACTTGGAAGAGAGTTTCAGGGACCTGTAAGAACCATTGTTTCTAATAAGCTGGGACTCATGAGTTGAAAACATGAAAGAAAAAATGTGGAAGTGTGGGAAGGGATTGACAACATGTAGTTGTGAGCTACAACTGCTTAAGCAATGGCCAAGGCCAGCAGATACTGATCAGTCATTATGCTAGCCAGGAATATGTCTATGCTGGCAATTAGAAGACTGGCTTTCAACCATCACATGAATAAATTTCTGGAGCAGACTTATCTAGGCACAAAGAATGCAAACTATTTTAAAACTGAAGAAGATAAATGTATCAATGGGGTTGTCCAAAGCCATAACAAGCAGAGGATTGGACATGCTGAATCTGGAAATTCCTTCACATCCTGGGTTTGTCTATCACCAGCACAGCACAAATATTACACAGATACATACATACACAATACAACTGCACATGTTAAAATAGCCAGAAGCCTCTGTCTCTTCACTAGAGCACAAGAAGCACTTTAAGTTTCATTAATACTAGTGCTTAAAGATCCTGGCAAAGAATGTTTATGACTGAGAGAACATTTATATCACAAGTGCATGCAGGTTATGAGCCCAGACAGTTGTCCTACTGGGGTAGCTGAACTAGCTGGGATGAAAAATAGCTTAGCCCAGGTAGCCTATGCAGAAGGCATAAACCTGAGACCGTGGGAAGCAGGATACTGAAAAGATGCTAATGGCATCATTCCAAAACAGGCCATGATTCTTGTTCTGGTTCTCCGTTGGTTCAGGACCTTTGACAGATAAGGTCAGGTCCCTCTTCTGCATTCAAGATTGGACACCTGTCCTCAGGTAACCCTATAAATTGTTAGAGTAGCCACACCCATGGGTCTTTGCTTGTTACCCCCTGGATCCTGCGGGTGTTTGTTATTTTATACCATTAAAGTATTACCTTCAGGCACTCCATCACTCCCATCCGTTTACATATTTAGCCAGGCTCCACCTGGCTGGACCAGACCTGAAATCACAGTGAGGACCTGTGTGATCCTACCCGTTTCTTGCTGACTCTAGCTCTGATGCTCATTAACAACTCCACTGCAAGAAACTGACCATTTTTCTTGTTTGTAGTACTCTGACACTTGAAAGGGAAAGAGGACTCTCACTTCCTGTCCTCTCTGCTGCAGTATTTTAATCTGCAGTAGTTAGATGCTGTAGATACAGTAGCACTCAAGCAGTTATGATGGGCTTGGCTTAGTCTGTAAAAGACTGATATCCTGACCCCAAAGAAGAACAACTGACAGCATTTTTTACACAATGGTATTGTCCAGTGATTGCAGACAGATGATACAAAACAGCAATAAAGTGGGCATCAAGTTATTTCTGAGAATAGTAATATGAATTTTAGCTTGGAAAAAAAATAGGACCACAACTGTAAAGAATTGCAGGAGGTCCAGACTGTCCACTAGGAAAGAATGTATTCAATATTTTCTCTAATTCCCAAATGTTCTAGAAAGTGCCAATAAAACACAACACAAGTGATCTTCAGTATGTAGGATTTCCCACTCCCTATTACAGAGAGTTTCCATAATCAGCTGTATGGATTATCTGGAAATGAGATATTACATTTGGGTAATAAAGTTAAGCCAGGTGTATGGAAAGCTGCATTTTTCATTGTTGTGCAAATTCTCCAGACCGATCAGTTAATTATGGTAAGCTTACAGTTCTCATATTCTTCTAGCCAATGTTACTATCAAGAGGAAAGTAAACTTCCAAGAGAAGATAACAAATATTTCCAAAATCCCTGGTGCAAATAATACCAAAGTCTGAGCCAACTCTCAGAATGAAACAAAGCTTTGGTGGTCTTCATGTCTTCAGACTTACTGAAAAAGAGGGAGTGACGGGTGAACCATTCCAGCATTGCCTGGAGAAGAGAAATATCAGCACAATGAGCTCTAAAAATGCTCCCTCAGAGACCAGCACTCATAACTTCAGTTAAACAGTTCAACCTGGCAGGTAGCATATGTGTGCTTATTTCTTTTGGTTTTATATAACCAAATATATTTCAGGTTTTCAACAGTATATTTACTCTTTTGTAATGAAGTTGAAAAAAATAGATCTGTAAGCATTTCCTTCTGTATCTTTTTCCTTTCTGAAAAACTTCAAGAAATATCTTTCAAAAAGTAACAGTTGATCCAAAGGAATTTACTGAATGGCTTTCAAGAGACATTCTCACAATCTCTCCTAAAGAAGGCATCCAAGTTTCACCAGAGAGATGAAGGGCTGTGGGTTCACTAGTTCAGCTATGAACAACTCATATGTCTTGCTTATGAGAGGATAAATCTTTTCAGTTCTTTGGCTCATGTTATCCCCTGGGATCAGCATGGAAGGGGCACCCACCAGTTTGGTATATTTGACAGGGCCCACACAATCTCTACAGCCCTTTAGATTTTTCTCTAGGTTGCAAAGAACACAGTAACTATGGTCAGGAAGAAGAAAAGCAGTAGAAGATTCCACGGAAGATTTATTAACTGTCCCACAATGGCCATTTGCACTGGAAAAATTACTAGTAAAAGTGAGGAGGGTATAGAAGATGAAGTTGTGGGGATACACCTCGGTAAGGTTAGTTAAGTTGTGACACAAGAGAACATTGGAGATTCTCCTCCAGGGTTTCCATCATGAAGGACCAAGTCTGCATAAATATCAAGAGATGTTTGGAGACAGGATTCTTGGAGGCCTTCAAATAACAGCAGGCTGGCCAGAGAAAGACTATTAGAAATCTGGTGATAAGTCAACTGAGGAAAAACTCGAAGACCATGACATAAGAATGGTCCAGCTTGTGTAACAAGTGGAGATTTAATTTCCACCTAGATAAAGTGGAGTGAAAAGTCCTACTTCACCTCATTATTCATCTATTTCCTCTGCATGTCGTAGTAGCAAATAAATAAACAGATCATTTTTTTTTGCATTCTTATGTCCTACTAGAACAAGCCTCAACATATGAAAAATGGCTGCTACACACTGACCTTACTCATGAGGAGTTTTTATGGCCACATTTGATTGCTAGGCTGAAAACTGTCTCTAGGCAACTTTTGCATTAAGAAAACAGATTTTTAAGAGCAGGTAGGTTAAATGCAGCCACAAATGAGAAATGCCCATTGAAATACACCATATTCTCTACCACTTCAAGCTGAAAGCCAAAACAATTTGGTTCACTTTTTATCTTGATTGAGGTTCTCTATGGATTTGAGCAAGAGACTGAGGTACCATGGACCTCAAGTGCAGATTCTTTGTAATCTCCAATTGAGTGTTTATGTTAGCTCAGTTCATGGAATCTGTGTAAACTTTTAACTATTACACAGTGCCAGTCCATTTTTTTTCCCCTCCGTTGGTACTCACAGCATTCACTCCAATGCTGGAGTAAATCCAAATTTAGTTGCAGGCAGTAATTGGGGTTACTAACTGCACAGTGGTTTACAGCTTTCATGCTGCTTTAACCAACAGTTAAAAACATAGTGAAATTTATTATTAATTCAAAACCACCTTCCTCTTTTTGCCTAGGAAATTTTGAAGTTCTTCTGAAAGCCTTCAGATAACTTCTGAAGAACTTCAGATAACAACTAGCTCAAATTCTCATTGCTAAATTATTGTGAATTGAATCTACTAGTACAACTTCAGTCTCTAGAAAACTGAACACATTAGAAAAACAAAATTAACTGAATCTAATAATTCAGAAATTATTAAATCTCTATAAGATATTTTGTCTTTTATCACTTTTTGGTGGTCTGGATGTTTTGTAACCTATTTTGGGACTGGCTAGAAAGTATACTCCCAGGTTAGCTTCAAGGTTGTAACAACTGACTCCTTGGTGTAGCTGAAAACTCATTCAGGAATACTTTCCATATGTTACAATCTGGAAGGAAAATTAGCATACAGCTGTCATAACATCAGACTTCCTAGACAGGATTCTTAAACACAGAATTACTAGAGGCCTGTCACTAACCAGACTAATTGTTACCAAACAAGACATGCAATTACAGACCAGCCAAGCAGATTCCCTTCATGGCCCCTCTCATGCATATGTTTTGGCTTCAGGGAGCAAACTATGAAACATCAGAAGGTGCTTTACATGTACAATGCAACCAGGCTGCTTCTATTTGCATTTGTGATACTGCCTAAACAAAGAGAAATTCCTGCTTCTGGCTAGGATCTGAAATGATCAAGCGGGACAAGTCTTTTTCCTTTGTTCTCACCCTTCAGTGAGGAAAGTGACACTTCTTCTTTTAACATTCCACATATTGAAGTATAGAAAAAGGCAGCATGTTCACGCAAATATTCTTGTATCATACAGCTTTCTTAAGATATTTTGGGCGACATGCTGAACATGGCTTCACTCCAATCAGCCACCTACTTGTACAAGTTTGACTTTCTATAGGCTGCTTTATGCTCTCTTATCTTCCTTTTTTTTTTCCTAAATATCTACAGAAATATCCATTTTGATGCTGGAGCAGAGTCCTTTAGATTCCTTTGTCCATTAACAGCTCACGCTGAGGCAAAGTAATTTGACTCATTAGCTAATTCAGTAATCAATAGGAGATACAAATTAGTAACAGAATAGGAAATAGCTGCCTGCACTTCTGTAGCAATGCCTGATTAGCCCCTGCATCTCAGTGGTGTGTTTCTATACAGTTATTTAACATTCTAAACTTTCTCTCCCCAAGTCTCTGCCAGTTGGGCAGCTGTTCAGCCTTTTCAGTTTGAAGTTTAACACTTCACACCAGCTTCTCAGACTGTTACCTAAATGCACTTGTTTCTTTAGTGCATAACAAATGCCTTCCTCCATACAGTCTCACTGGAGGCCAGTGTTAGCCACGGCTAATGTATCACCCTTCCAGTTTGGCAGCTGGAGTTGTGTGGCTGCAGTACAGAGGAGGAAGACACAGCAGAGCCCAAGCTGGGTCCTCTACAACACCATCCTCTCTTAGTCAACAAAGGCTGCAACCTGCCATTAGGTCTTCCAGGCTACAGCTGCTGGACAAGCAGGGGTGCTCTCAGGGGTCCCTCCTGTTTTTGCTGGTCCTGCAGAACTGCTCACATGGGAGACTCTGGCTGCCCTCAGAGGTCACTTGCGCTGAGGGGCTGGAAAGCATACGGAGCTAGTCTTGCCCAGGTTCCAAGTATACCACCTCAGTGGTACATTTTCTTCTCCATCTCAGGTTTATAGGCACAAAAGTAATGAAAACAGAAAGGGAAAAGGAGACAAAATGTTACTTAATAGTTTAGCAAGAGTTTGTGGCTAGCTTAGAAAGTTTTTATCATTACTCAACCTACCTTATCTCTGTGAAACACAGAACATCTGCTGTTTGATGTGTTTTAAATCATGCCTACAGCACTAGTCTATATGTGGATGTCTCTAACTTTATCATAATTAATAAACCTCCTTGCTATCCATATTGTCACTCTACAGAACTCAGTAGGAAGGGCAATATGATGATTTATGCCTACATATCACTGAGCCAGAAGGTGCAGCTATACAGGGTTTAATGAAGTTTACACCAGAAAAAAAAGAACCAACAATTTGGCCCACTGACTTCACGGGGATTAAATCATAGCAGCATTTAGCAATGCAGAACAGAATGCTCTTTCAGTGCGAAAGCACAACGAAGAGCATTTTATAGCATAAGCAATCTTTTAATTTGGTGCACACACATCTAGCAGAAAGCCAACAGGACAGTTTGTCAAGTGCCAGCAAGAGCTCATTAAACCGCCACTCTTGGGAAACACTTGTATTGCAAAACATGCAGTAGGCAACAAGTGCTCCAATGGATCCAGCTTCTGAAGAGACAAATGCTTCCTCTGAATTGACCTCTACACAGCTGCAGCCCCAGGTATTGTCATAGGTCAGACCTAATCTTTTCCCAGCGATTCACAAGAGTGCAGGATGAAGACACTTGTGCTCACAGCAGACAAACAGCTTGGACCAGGAACCAACACACCACAGCTGTCCAACACTACAGTCATCACACAGCCCTCTCCTTGTACATGCTCTGATGAGCATGTCCTATCACATCTATGTGGTTTCCCACTGAATTGGGTAATAAGTAACAAAAAGAAAGCCCAGCAGAGTCATCTATCTTCAGGCACGTAAGCAGTCATCCTTAGACAACTACATGTCTGTGTTACAGACAGGCTTTCCTAGTACATTGGCTTACACCACACAAAACCGTCAGGTACCTGGTATTAGATCCACCAGGCAAGAGGGAGCAATGCATGCAGACCTGTGCAACTAACAGAGATCAGGGCCGTTATCTATTCTGATATTCAGGGTAGGTTGGGGCTGAGAGGATGCACAGGGTGCTATGTGGAAAGGTGTGCACAGTGACATGCAGAGAGACAGCTGGCAGCAGAGCCAACCTCTCTCTTCCTTTTCCCCCAATCAGCTCGGTGGTTTCTGACAAAGCTGAACGGAGCAAAGTTTTCTGCAGAAAACTTTTCCGCAGAAGCAGTGAATTGTAATTTTACAGGGGCATCTAGAACAACAAGCAAAGTGCATTTGAAACAGGAAGTACCTTGGAATTGAATCCAAATAAGTTGTTACTATTAGGGTCATATTTTCTTTTTAATAATTTAGTAATATAAAAATAAAACTTGTGTCCAACTGATGTGCTTTGCTTCTGTGGGTGCTTACTAAAATTAAAATCAGATGCTGCACACATCTTGATAAACAGAAGAGCCACTTTCCATGTGAGGATTCAAACCACTGATCCTCCTCCTGAAGCACTGACCCTTTGCAAAAATATCTCAATGTTTAGCAGATCAGGAGCTAAAATGTAACTGCTCATCTCCAGCACACAGCCCAGCCATTTGTCAAAAAGCATGAAGGCTGACTCCCTCCCTCCCTGACTCCAGCCATGCCTTATACAGCTTAAAACAGCTTCAGCAGGAGTGACTCCAACCAACATGTCGCAGACTACACTGCTGCCCAGGCATTAGTGCAAGAGGAAGGAAAGCAGAGGGCAAAACCCTTGCTCCAAAGAGACTAGAGCAGTGTTCTATGGGCAGCTCAACTGAAAGAGAACTTTCTGCCTCTGAGAGCAGCTCTCCTTGCAACCAGCTCTCCCCTGGCACCTGCCTGCTCCCCGCTTCTCCTCCTTACCTGGCTCTGCCCTTGTCAGAACTCTGCACCCATCAGTTCAGCTCCCTGAGTGTGCGGGGGCTGGGGAGAAAGATTTCTCCTTGATTAGCTGCAGGGGCTGCAGCAAGTGCTGCTGCCAACACAGGGGTGGGAGGAGTGCTATGGGGCTAGAGGAAGAGGAGGAGGAGCAAGCCTCCTCATCAGCAGCACCCAAGACTTCTTCACTGCTCCTGGGACTACGCTTCCAGAAAGATGGGCCAGACAGGGATCCAGACCTGCACAGAAGGTAAGCACCCTAACCCACAGGTGAGGAGTACAACACGGAGCAGAAGAACAATTTGTCCATTATTTTTTGCTTTTTAATTTTCTTCTTTTCTTTTCTTTTTTCTTTTTTCTTTTTTTTTTTTTTTGTAAGTGGTTTCTTTCCCATTTAACTTTCTAACCCTCAGGATGAAAGTGTTTCATCATGGAAACTTGTTAAAGCATTTCCAACCTGCGATTCCCCCACCTTTTTTTCCTGCTTTTTAATCACAGAGTTCTACTTACAAATTAGGGTTGATTTCAACAGTGTCAGCTAAAGAAAAACAACAGCATTTTTGGCAAAAACACACTTGCTGAGGAAAAAGGAATATTGCCCAACTCTGAAAGTAACTAACATTCTGCAATGGAATTTCACACCTACTAATGCTTCTACTTCCTGCCTCATACCATAGATATGGTATATCTATAGATATAGCATAAACCCACACAATTTTATTGCTCTAAAAATAGTTTTCAATTCTTGTGTTTTCTCTGTTGTTTATTCCTCAAATATCTATGCCATCTTAAAATGAGGCACGCTTTTCTTTTTTTTTTGGTCCACAGCTGTAAGAACTTCAGTCCAATTTCCTAATTTTTTAATTCTACATAAATATTTCTTGACTTTCCTTGGCATTGAAGCTTGGAGCAAATTTAGTTGCTCCACATTTATGAGTGCATTTTTTTTGAAGTATTTCATCCTATTTCTTTTCCAGGATAAGCTTATTACTCGCCAAGCAACTAAGCAGCAGGAACATAGTGGTGCCACGTGGGAGACGAAATGATACAACCACAGCAGGTCCAAAATACAGCTACAAGGGTATAACAACCTCCTGGAGAAAATGAATCACTCTCCCCAAAAATTTTCTGGGAATAATTTTCAGGAGTTGCAGAATTAGTGGCTTTGGAGAAAGTCAATCACTTCCCTTCTGTACTGTAAAAGCTGCTAAGGTTTGCCACAAGGTATAAATGGGTATCCTTAACACAGCAGAATATGTAAGAAAAGGCATTTATCAGAGTTACTACTAACAGTTTCCAAACTGTAAAGAAATGTGGACAAACTATTACTGTCCAAGTTATATGAAGCCAGTGATTTTAAGTAAGTTCTGTTTTGCTTTTGCATGGTGGTCATCGCCAACCACTAGGCAGGTCATTACTGTGTGACTCAGTGCTGAAAATTTCCATTTTCTAAGCACTTTTGTTAATTTTAGCTCATTAATCCACATATCCTCATAGAAAGGCAGGGTTAATTTCCAAAAACAGGGTAGCAACAGCAGAAATATTGAGATTTTTTAACTCCTGATATGTACCTTCAGCCAAATTGAGTTTGGTTTTTTAAAAAGGCCTCCTCTTTCAGCGCTAACTGACTTTCAAAGGTGCTACTTCAGAAGAACAGACTCAATATGGATAAGCAAATGTCAGAAATTATTTTTGAAAACTGTGGTCTTAAGAGTGACTCATTCAATTCTACCCAAGCAGACAGAACAGTATTAAACAGGACAACCACAGGACCAGGCCCAGCTAGCACAGGTTTAGGAAAGCCATGTCTTTCTTGAACAACCTGATCTCCTTTTATGACAAGGTGACCCAACCAGTGGGTGAGGGAAAGGCTGTGGACATAGCCAACCTGGCTTTCAGTAAAGCCTTTCATATGATCTCCCACAGAATTCTCCTGGAGGAACTGCCGCTCATGGCTTGGACAAGTGCACTCTTCACTGGGTAGATGGCTGGAAAGCTGGGCCTAGAGAATGGTGGTGAATTGGAGTTACATCCAGCTGTAGGCTAGTCATGGCTGGTGTTACTCTGGGCTCAGCGCCGGGGACAGTCCTATCTAATATATTTATCAATGATCTGGACAAGGGGATCAAATGCCCCCGCAGTCAGTTTGCAGGTGATACCAAATGCGGTTGGAGTGTTGACCTGGTGGAGGGGCAGGAAGGTTCTTCAGGGGGATCTCTGGATCTGTGGGCAGCGGCCAGTGGTATGAGGTTCAACAAGGCCAAGTGCCAGGTTCTGCACTTCAGTAACAACAACCCCAGGCAGTGCTACAAGGCTGGGGAAGGAATGGCCCAGGGAAAAAGGACCTGGGGATGCTGCTCAACAGCAGCTGAACATGAGCCAGCTGTGCCCAGGTGGCCAAGAAGGCCAATGGCATCCTGGCCTGGGATAGTGTGGCCAGCAGGAGCAGGCAGGGATTGTCCCCCTGTACTCAGCACTGGTGAGGCTGCACCTCAAGTCCTGTGTCCAGTTCTGGGCCCCTCACAAGGATATTGAAGAACAGGAGTGTGTGCAGAGAAGGGCAACAGAGCTAGTGAAGGGTCTGGAGAGAGAGAGGCTGTGGGAGCTGGGGGTGTTTAGCCTGGAGGAAAGAAGGGCCAGAGGAGATGTTGCTCTCTACAATTCCCTGAAAGAAGGGTGTAGCCAGGTGGGGGTCAGCTTCTTCTCCCAGAGAACAAGTAACAGGACAAAAGGAAATGGCTCAAGCTGCACCAGGGAATGTTCAGGTTGGACATCAGGAAGTATTTCTCCACTGAAAGGGAAGTTAAGCACTGGAACAGGCTGCGCAGGGATGTGATGGAGTCACCGTCCCCAGAAGTGTTCAAGGAACAACTGGATGTGGCACTGAGTGCTATGGTTTGGTTAACAAGGTGGTGTTTGGTCAAACATTGGACTCGATGACCTTTAAGGTCTTTTCAACCTTAATGATTCTATGAATTTCCTAAAGACTGGATATGAATTTAAGAGTCCTTGGCCTCCAAATCCCTGCTTGGATCATTAAATACCCCCTCTACTAATCTAAAAATCTTATTCAGTTCCTGAGTAACAGGACACAGAACAGTTAAACCCTTTATGATTATCTATTAATTCAAAGTAATGCCATTTTCTTCTGTTTCTGTTTGAACTGATCAGGTGACCAGACACTAAGTATTGAATTTGATTAACATAAAAGTTTTCCTCACGAAGCTTAATTTAGAACTATTTGTTCTCTTTCAGAATAAAATAAATGTTCCTTAACTGCTTTTAAGCAGAAAACCAAATATACTATGTTCTTTTATCCATTAGTGATTAAAGTATAATACATACTACAGTAATTTCCTATTATAATGGAATATTTGCACAGGTTGCAAATTTGTCCCTGAGGAATGAGGCATCTAGTGAATGGACACATACATTTATTACACTGAATACTCGAGGTAATGCTGGCCTATCATATCAAGCCAAAAAGCTCGATGATAGCCCTGATATAATTATGTAATTAATTAGCTCTATCATAATTTTTGGTTTATGGCACTAATTTTTATGTGCTACTAGTCAATTTAATGGTATTTTAAATTGAAATAAGGCCCCTGAGAGAGATGCTACTTACTGAATCACAAATCTTGTATTCAGATTTCTTTTAATTTCAAAAGATGACCTAATAAAATTGCTTTATAATTAAATCCATTCTAACAACTTCTGCTATGTGATTCTTTCTCTTCTCCCATTTTTAATTAAAAAAAAAATTCCAATCAGAAAACACTCACCATCGTAATTATATGCAAAAATCAGTGATTTTTTTTTGTATCTCTTCCTGCTCCCTTCACACAGCACTGAATCCTGGCTAGCTTTCCTGCAGAATTTTACTAGCATCCTCCAGAGGCAGAACGATGAAACTGCACCTTTTACACTGAAAATCTCATTAAATTTGCTTCTATCTTGTTTAAAAAAATAGTCAAGGAGTGGGAAGAAAAGTGAGAAAAGCCCCACGTGTTTTCTATTTCAGACAGACCTTCACAAGTGTTCTGGTATCACAAGATGTGGTTCTCCAGTGAAGTAACATCAGATAAAGGAAGGGGAAGGGAGTCCATAGCTTGCCTGTACCCATAGTGGCAGAGCCCCTCAGTGCGCCACCTCCTATTTCCAGCTGAAAAGGCAACCCAGCAGTGGGCATTGGCACCTCCTTGGGGATGAGGGGCTGTGATGTCATTCAGGAGCATTCCTTACCACACAGACACCTCCCCTGCCTGGTGCTCCTCACATGGCAATCCACCAGGATCTCCCCCTGACACAGCACTGTTACAATACATCCTCCACCTAGTGCTTAAAAAAGTGGTATTACATTGAGTAAGGAATATGAGAAGGTAGAAGCAGAACAATCCCCATAAAAACTCTTTTCATAGGCTTTATTCTACACAGTGGCCACTGTACCCAGCAGGAGAACAATATCACAGAATGGGAGCAGAGCTCAATGACTCCTTTCTGCGGTGACGATGACTATCGTATTGAAGATACCCGTAATGTATGTGGTATTTTGCCGCAGAAAGCACGGCAAACACAGAACAATACTCTGCTTCTGAAAGCCATCACATCACTTCAACCACTGATGCCTGGGAAATGGATGTGTTGGAGATACTCAAGATGACACAGAACAGTTAAGAGAACACTTGATGATACTGGATGGTACAGACAAACAGATTAAAATATTATCATTTCCCTGCAGACCTAATCATATTCTGTACCACTTCTGCTCCCTACAAAATAATATGAGACAGATATTGAGCACAAATGGAACTTGAACAGTTTGTACTTGTGTTTTAAGGCAAGCACATAATCTTAATCATGACTGAGTCTTAAAAAACAGCGATATTCAAAGTGAGGTGAAAGCAATAGAATTATTTTCAAATTCTTACCATTTGCTGTGTTCTTTTTGAATTTATCTAGAAACTCTTCCAGGAGCTGTGACTGGTTTGGAGGGGGCACCAAACTCCTTGTGTCCCTGGAAATATCACCATCTGACCAGGACACACATGAAGGTTGCTGGATCCCGCAATGGCTCGTTCTCACTGTAAGCATTACACTTCTCTCTGAAAACAGTAACTCCATCTGCCTGAGATCAAGATCAGACACAGCCTCTCCATTTATGCTCAGGATTTCATTGCCTACTCGGAGCCCTGGCAGCATGTGAAAGAAAAAAAAAAAAAGAGCGATAATATAAAAAGGGTCACAACTCAAACCTTATGCTGACTCACCTCTTATCTTCTTGGTTTGAATTCAAATAGCCTAATCTTACCATAAGTCCATTAGAACCAATGGGATCTCTATTTGTGCTACAATTATACAGACTGACCTCATGCTTTCTTACTTTGATAGGTGCTACCCACAGTACAGCAATCAAGCTACAGTATTGGGTGAGTGGGAGAGCAGCACAGCTTTCAAGAAGATTAAAACAACCAGAAACCATCACTATACAGCACCATAACACATATTTCATCATGGCACTAGTCATGCAGATCAAATAATTCATGCAAAGCTGCAACAACTAAGGATGGAGATTTTATCAGCTTTTATATAACTCTGAACAGTGGCAAGCACTGTCTTTCTAAGTCAGCAAAACCAAGTAGATGTTACCAGCAGGTAGCAAATTAATATCTCTGTCTCCATTTCTCTGGGGCTATTTTTCAGCGAGCAGAACTCATGTGATCCTCACACGTGCTGATGAAGAGAGGCACTGTTTCTGAGCAGCGCAGTGGGAAGCTGCTCACAGAAATGCATGCAGAGAACTATTCTGGGGAGGAAGGCTTTTTGCCAGCAAAAGTGGAAGCAATGGGTCATAGAAACTGATCAAGCCCATGAAGTTCCCTAGTGTGAGATGAATTCTTTCTCCAGCTTGTTCCTCTGTGCAAAAGCACTCAGTTGGATGGCTGAACACAGAATCTGTCTCCAAGGGTGAACAAGAACTGTCCCCACTACACTGAAAAAATAATTCAGTTACTCTGTGTACACTATTTTTCCTACTATTACATACTTTCTTTCCATAGTCTTCAGGAAAGAAAACTGTGAACAATAAAAGCAAAGAAACATTTCAGACAGCATTACTAGATATCCTTCAAGTCTTTGTACTTGAAAAAGATAATGAAGAATAGTTTTAAACACAAACAGGATACCATACCTTCCTTGTATGCCAGTCCATCAGGGAGAACATCACTTACAAAGATATGGGTGAGATGCTCATTTTCAGCAACTTGGGCTGTGACAGCAAAGCCTGAAGTAAAAGAGGTTGAATTCAAATAAACTTTCTTGGGAACATTTATCTTTTATTTCCTATATTTAGTAGACTGTACATGACAAGGAAGATACTCCTCATGAGAACACACCCGTAGAGCATGTAGAAATTATCACATGGTTACCCCATCATTGTATGGTCTGTTAAAATTAGTTAGACCTTTCAACTTCCAGAAAATGCCACGCTCTTCTGAAAAAAAACAATTACATTTCAAAAAAAGTATTTTCTACCTCTGCTCCATGACATTTCCATAACAGAGCACAGCCCATCATTGCAGTAAGAGTTCTGCACAGTTTCAATCAGTCATAGAGGTGTATTAAACAGTTCCAAAAACTGGAAACCCGAACTATAAAGCAACAAACTACACTAGACTAATGAGTGGGAAAGGCCAGAAAATAATAATTCAAGAATGACTTGCAGCTAAAGCACAGCACAAAGCTGCCTTACAAAAGTATCCTTGCAAGGTATGTAATTATTCATAAGCATAACTACCTCCATAGACAAAAAGCCTGTCAGAACTAGTTCCAAAGTATACTTTTGATACTGTGCCAACAGAGGATCCCAATACAAAAAAAAAATAGCAGACCTTGACCATTGCCTGACTGAGAGCACTTATATTGGTCCTGGCAAAGGACATTCACTTTTCTGACAAGCCCATGCTTCAATTATTTGGCCACTGTAGGAAAATTAGAAAGTGGACCCTTCTAAAACATAAGAAATGCACTTGCCAGTATAAAACAATCAGTTTGGGCCTTTGTTCTTTGCAAACTCATGCTTTGAGCTATCAGGGATGACTCTATCTGCTCTCAGAAACAAAAAAGTCCCAAAGAGAGAAAGTAAGCAATGAGAAGAATAAAAAGAAGAATTCCTTACAGCCTTATTCCTTACCATAATCCCTTATGTTTTCAGTCTTCGTAAGGTGAACATGATAAACATTTAATGGACAAATTTCTATTTCATCATACACCTGTTAGAAAAGAAAACAGTAGCAGAAATCATGAAAATGCAAGCATCAAACCCCAGATACAGCATGAGAAACAAGCACAATATTCTTTACATCCAGACTTGCTGTCTTTACATAGAGAACTGTGTTACTGTGTAAGCACCACTGCTGTGAGTGCGACTGAAGCTAAAGACCAAAGCCCACCCTGGAGTACAAGCTGACACATTACTTTTGTCCTAGAAGCCACATTCAAATATTCAAACATTTCCTGAAGAAAGTGTTTGCAGTACCTAGCCACTCAAAACTGTGAACCAGAATGAAAGAATGCAGTCCCAGAACAGCTTTAAAACCTTATTTTAGATCTAAATTTCACATATTTGTAGGTGATAACTGAATTGCAGCTACAGACATCACAAAACTTCATCTAAAAGGAGTCACACTTTCCTGGTCTATTATGTATTCATATGGCTCAGGAGCACAATATTCAGTATTTTCATCCACCAGTCTTCTGAGTTGTAGGCCATAGTGTCTTGGCTCCAGCTGTTTCATCTAAAGAAGAAAAAGAATGGAGTTTGGAATTCGTTATTTATTTCCAGGATTCTAGAAGACAGAGAAATGACACACACACCCCAAGCTTCTAAAATCATGGAAAAGCAATCTCAAAAAGTAATTTTCTATCTATTTTTGTAGTATAAACAAAACTAGATGCATTGCTTAAAATATAAGGTTACAGTGCTATTTCCATTTTGCCTTATGATCCTCCCCAAGTCTTTCATAAACGCTATGTCTTGGCTATTAGATTAACTGAGCACTAATATACGTTTCCGAAGATATCTCAACAATTCTCTGTCCTTTTGAACTTAACACTCACAACCACCCTTTTCTATGGCTACTTCTAATGAATCAGTTCTGCTCAGCAGCTTTTGCTTCTGATGTAGAAAATGTGTATGCATGTATGGGCAGTTAGGAGAGGGGATGGCTCCCTAAGGGTTTGCCTTTATTAGATTTATTTTTATTGCTGGGTTTCATCTACGATCAGAGAGTTTCCCCTATTTGTTTTTTTTTTTTACCACATGAGGTCAAAGCAAAGATCCTGTCTCAACAGGAAGCCAAAGGGAAATAGGGATTTTCCCAACGGATATTAGCCTGAAAGTGCTGAGGCCCTAATGGGAGGCTCTGAAAAAATCAGGATACTGGTGCAACCATGGCATAAAACATTTCATTTTAGCATATTAATAGACCAACAATTCCAAAAGAGGAGGAAGCAACATTTCCAAAAGAAGAAGACTGACAGCCTCCCTGAGGGCTATTTAACCCCTTTAACGCATCTCTGCAGCTTATAAAATCTAACTCTACTGAGTAACTGATAATTACATGAACATTTTGTTACATGCTGCAGTTTACAAGTTACTAGTGTTCTGTATCCTGAAAATTTGAATTCAAATGCACAAGTTTTTTATATGTGCTATCCAAAAACCTCAGATGAAAAACAGAAATGAGGAAAGTATAAACCTCATAAAGCATGGATGAAGATGAAAAATAAAGCCCTAAAAACTCTTCTGAACTTTAGCCTTATCCACAGACCATTCAAACATTTTCTCTTAAGAAGAAAGATTCCTTACACTCACCAGAGCAGAATGAAAATGTAAGAAGGAAAAGAACCAGGACAGATGAGCAGAAAGTATTCAGCATTAGAGAATGCTTATGAAAAGCTTTACACACAAAATAGAAAGACAAAATAAAAAAGAAAAACATTTAAGAAAAAAAATCAAATAATTTAAAACTGAATTTTCATGCAATACAGACAACGGAAATTAAAAGTCAGCTTTAAAATCACAAATATTTTGGGATGATAGAGTAAGAGTGGTAAGGAATTTCCTTTTCAACTTAATTTTACTTTTATAATTTTTATTTCCTCCTTTGGGGTCCTGCACGGCACCCTACGGACTTCAAAATGCTCTGGCTCTTCCCTGCCATCTGGTGGCCAAGTGGTGTATCAAACAATCCCTTCATCCTGACCGGGCACAGCCAAGCTTTTATAAGTAAAGCCAAGCATTAAGCATTTTCTCGAGGATTCAGTCTCCACCAGGAGAAGACACAAGAAGATAATTTCTTCTTATTGATGCCCTGGAGACGCATTGGGACTTGCCTAAATCAGAGCGCTTATTTTGATTTTAAGAACTATAATTTACTCTGGATTGTCAAAAGCCTTGCCTTTTTTTTTTCCACCCAATATTAGCATGTGAAAAAAGCCATTAAATTGGGCCCTTTCCTCCATTAAAGCCTCAAAATTCATTAACTTTAAACCAGTTCAATGAGTTCACATGGAAATTCACCCTAACCTATGCCAAATGCTACAGCTGGATCTTGTCCGGCACAGGACTCCTTTTTTTTTTTTTTTCCTTTTTTCGCCCTTGTGAAGTAAATAAAATATATTTGCCACATGGCTAGAAAACAGAACTTGGGTGTAAAGGGTTATTTCTTCCAAAAAACTGTTTAACATAATTTAAGTGAATTAAAGTTATAGAGCTAAGTTCAAGCAGTGACATGTATGGAGGCAGAAATGTTAGGTACATTACAATGTTCTAAAGGTGCTGGTGCTTTGTCTGGAGCTAAAACTGTGCTTTCTATTTTACCTTTAACCTCAGTTTGCTGTTCCATGATCAACAGCAATTTCTTTCAAATTGCCAGCACTGACTTTCACAAGTGAACTCACTCTTTGAAATTCACAAATAGAGCTTGCATTTAATTAAAAGCTTAAAAAGGTCCTTTCAGGAGCAAACCTATATGATAGCCTTTTGTCACAGCAGTCTGAAATGTCTTAATCTCCTGGCTCTAACTCAACCAGGCCATGTTGCTCCTCTGTGATTAATTTGCACAGAATAACCGGGTTTGCTGCAACGACACCACAGAGTGGACACATGCTGAGACTTCCCAGGGCTGACTACCTGGCACATTGTCACTGCTCTTGAAGTACCCCCTGTGTGCTGTCTCCAGAAACATTTTTTGAAAACCTTTCCACAACCCTGCTGCCTTGGCTACCGCATATAAAAACCATAACTAAGGAAAGAGAGCAATGCCCCTTGAGACAGTCGCAGGAAGACGCTTATTATGTATTATTATTAATATATGTTATCTCATTATTATTATATATCATGATAATCTTATCACAGGTTTCCCTATTTGCGCATCCACTGATACACTACGTTCCTTCTCGGGTCCATGGTTATTTATAAGGTGAAATTGTGCATGAAAAACAAGTACCTTGCATGCCAAAGACAAAACATCCTCCACCCTGTGCTCTGGCTTGAGTGTCAGCGCCACTGCTTGGCCATCACAGAAATGAACATACGTTTGTGTTTCCCAAGCATTCTCCTTCTGGGTGCTCTCTGGCACAGAGCAGTAGACATTCAAAAAATCGTCCACTTGCTTCTGGAAACAAGGGAGAAAGTTATAATAAATGTGGATGTTAAAAAACAAAACAAAACAAAGCAAGTGCAATTACATTAGCAGTTTGCAGAGGGTATGTATTCAAAAACAGCGCTGTGTATTTTCCCTATGGCAAGCCAGGCAAAGAGTTCTGTTACCTGTTCTCATTCACTATCGAAGACCTGATTTTCTAGAGCTCAGATTGAATTTGCAGTGCTTTCCCATTATGGAATTTCATGCCTTTATCTCACACAAATCATTGATTTAACCTATTGTGGAAACATGTAACTGCCTGGTATTATAGCAAAGTGGAAATACATTTTTAAGAAGAACTGATAATTACAATTTTACCTAATCAATACATGTGAAATAACTCTGTAAATAAATGAATAAATAAATAAATAAATAAATTTAGTGTCATTTTGACAGAAAATTACAACAAAATTCCAGCAGAGAGCACTGTGGAGCAAGGCTAGCCATAACAAAGGACTAAAGAAGGAATAAAGTGCTCCTATTCTATTTACAGTTTGAGAACATCATGTTTCATTGGCAGCAAGAGGGTATTTTTGCCTGTTTACCATTTTGCTCCATATTCTCCCTCTTTCCAACACCACTCTGCTTGATCAAATAACAACATCAGTCCTAAATAAATTCCTTGTCGCTTTCTCACCCTTCACTTTCACACTTTCTCCTGTACTGCACTTCAGGCTGCTTGCTTCAAAGGAAACCACACAAGGAGAAGACAAACACCAAGAGCTGTTCAGAATTTGGAGTTTCACATATTATTTGGGCCAGCCTATTCAGTACATCACTTCATTACCTATTTCAAGGCATTTAAGTTAATGCAGATGAGGTCCCTTGATTCCCCATGCAGTCACTGGAAAGGGACAATAACTCCATAGAGTAGCAAGAGTTCCACCCAAGGCATATCTTTTGATATCCTGAGCCGTTCCCAGGCATCCCTACCTCCTTCATGCTTTTTGATAGTATTTTTTGTTTGTTTGTTGGGCTGGGTGGATTTGTTGCCTACATAAAGACCCTTGATTACACAATTCTGCCCCACTGGACACAAGCACAGGGGTGCACCACAATTAAAAGCTGCACAGGGACTCTCTCCCTTGCTGTAGGCAGCAAAGTTGTTGACAACAATCTGTCAGTAGCATCAGAGAGACCAACATTATTTTCTTTTTGCAAATAACAACTGTGGCTGCAAAAATGAGGAAACAAGCAATCCTATCCAGGTAATCACCAAACAACTCAGAAATTCAGGTTACAGACAACCGAGATTGTGGCATAGTAATAATGTGATGCCAGAATAACACTGGTTTGGTAGGATAATATTAATGAACTAAGTCTATTCATTAATCTTGTCCGTCTTGCTTTTAACTGTCCCTTTTAACTAGTTGAACATGAAATTTCAATTAACACACATGGTGGAAATCTTACTGAAATCCATCAACTAATATCTAACAGGAGTAGTGTTCTGCTACCGCAATTAACACAGTGTTGAAATCTACACCAGGGGAAGTTTGACCTTGGTGGCTGTAGGTACAGCCTACTTGTAATGCTGGTGTTGCTGAAGAAGATAATTCCCATGGAACTGTAGTCCTCTCAGCACTAAATTAACTGCCTGAGAATGAAGCCTGACCTACCTCCACACTGTAAATAACAGAAAGGAGAAAGGGAGCAAGGCAGGAAGGCTGTGAGAGATTAGCACAAATGAGTCAGCTGAATTTCCCTGGTGGCTTCCTCCAGGGAAAACCAATGCTATGCTTGCCTCAGCAAGGGAGGTTTGCAACTACTACAGTGGTTTATTGCTCTACAACACTAGCTCTTCAAATGTGTGCAACTGAAATAAATCTCACTATTGCCAGAGATGGAAAAAAACCATAACCTCACACCACAGAGAATTAAGGGGGTGAGAAATAGGTTCAAGGCCACCTTTTGATGTAAGCTTTTATAACAGGACAGAAAGCACTGCAGCCAACGTGAGCTACATCCTTTCCTTGCCATACACGCTAATGCTCAAGCATACAATTTGAAATAAACTTCCCTCTGTTATTAAACATAACTCTGTTCCTTAACTGCAGTCAAGGAACCGTTGCTTCATCCACATTTTCCATCTCAGAAAATCTGACATGAAAAGGGATTTTTTTTTCCTGTTATGCCTGCAGTGACCAGTTCCACAATAGTTCATTCATTCATTGCCACATGAAGTTATAACAACCCATCCAATTCTCCAGAAAGAGACGCCAGGATTTGCAGACTGTCACATGTTGTGCCACAGGGCTGCTGCAGGACCAATAGGTTACTTCATAATTTCCTCCCACTATTTGCCTCTGGTTTTATCATCCTTTTCAGGAAAAACACAGCTTCCCTGTCAGACTTCACTACTTGTCATTTGCTACCCTCTTCAGGCAGCATTTCATAAAAGTTTTGATGCTGTTTGTGTTGGGTTTTTTTTCATTTTAAATCAGCCAGTGAAACCAGGCTGATGCCAGAGTAACGGTTTTCAAAGTTATGATGAATCATTTCTGAGTTGTCGCATGATTCACCAAAATGTCAGGATCTTAAAAATGCCCACGCTGTATTTAATATCCATTGAAAAAAGGTTTCAGAAATTGCACTGAAATAATAAGGAAAAAAATGCTTTTCTAGCTCCAGAGCTCTGCTCAGCACCTAAACTGTGTGGGTTTTTCTAGTCTTGAAAGACAACCATGCAAAACTTTTTAATCCTGGCCCAAAATCTGCAGCCACATTGATCTCTGATGGTCCCCCTCTACCTGGGGAACAGGGCTGTAAGCCCCTGCCTGAATTTAGAGAAGCCTGTTTTATCTAGAGCTGGGACAAGAAGACAGACCTTGTCCCTTTGCTGACACTCCACCAAAGATAGAGAATTTCATTCTGCCTGCTCCCTAGTGCCTTCAAAAGATTTCTGTCTCCTGAGAAGGGTTCAGGAGGAGTAAATGCTCCTGTCAGGCCAGAGGACAGGAGAACAACAGCAGACCCTGTTGTATAAGGCAGTTCCATCAAACTCCCAGCCCCAGTGAGGTTGGCATCCAGCTGAGAGACTGGTGTCACAGCCCTTCAGGAGAAACCTTCAGGGGCTGAGCCCAAGAGATTTGGTGGTCACTTCTCATGTGGCAAACCTTCCCATGTTTCAGCGTGTTTCAAGAGGAATGAACTGTGTTTGCTGTCTCTTAGATGGATGACGGATGCCATCTCATACCACACACAGTGGTACATTCTGGAAGAATTTGTTGTGTTCTCTACAGGAGTTGATTTCAACTCCATAATTACAATTTATTTTGAAAACAGAGGAGTGATTCGGTTTAAATACTTTCGCACTCCAGGAAATTACAGGCAAGTGGCCAAATAACAAAGGGAATTCAGGTATTTCAATCCACTTTTTCAAAGAACAGAAAGAATGTGAAGATACTTTCAGAGGGCAAAATAACTTTACAGGATTAGCTGCTGTCCGTGGGAGATGCCCTTCCAGACCGGGGGATGGCAACACTATGCTCCAGGGAGGCTGAAGGAGCAGAGAACGACCATGACTGAGGCCAGGCAGGGAAGAGCACCAGATCTCCTCCCCCAGGGTATCAGAGAACATCAATCACAGATATTTACTGGATAATGCAGCTGAGGGATGCTCCATCCTTCTCCTTTACTTGGGCAATCTCCAGCTTTATATTAAATCCCACTTCTCTGATGGGATGGTCCACAGACTTGACATAGATTTTATTGCCTTAAAACTCAAAATACAAAGGTTCTGTTGAAGCAGACAAAGGGGAAAAATATACCTTGGGTTTCATCCCATCCCTGGAAACCATCAAGGTCAGATTGGACGGGACTCTGAGCAGCCTGATCTAGCTGAAGATTTTTGTGTTTATTGCAGGGGGTTGGACTAGATGACCTGCAAAGGTATTTTCCAGCCAAAACCATCCTATGATTTGTCATACTGTGAAGGATGCTTTCAAACAAGCTCAGCCCCAAGTCTCTCTTGTAGTGTACAGACTGCATGCATTAGTGTGTGAAGAAGCTTCTTAGGATTTGGCTTAGTCTTGTTTTTTAAAGCTTACCATGAATGCTCAGAAACTTACCTTAAAGTGGTTTCATTAGCAGAGTTATATCCTGCCATCTAACAATAAATACATTTTATGGACCTCTTTAGGGTCTCTGAACCAGCCCTGGATTACCTTAGAGAAATGCATTCAGGAATTCAAGAACATGATGATGCAGAATGAGAACAGGCATATCATACCTCAGCAGAGTTGGCTGAATTCTGCACACCAGCAAATCCATGTCCTCCTGATGAATCAAAAACCTGTTGAAAATATCACAGATAAATAAGTAGGTAGAACAAATAAACACCTTTACTTCCTATCTGTTTTGGGCAAATCAATTGAAAAAACAAAACAAAACAAAACATAAAACTAAATTAAGGAATATATATCAACCTGCTGAGCCCCAGGGATCTTTTTGTCCTTTTTATTGCTTTATTCTGACTAGAAGTAATAAAGAAATAAAAAAAAATTCTCTCCACATAAAGAAAATTTAAGCAGATTTTTTTAAGCTACATGCATACTCAGATTCAAATATGTATAAAACCTGTTCTTGTTTTTTCCTAACTATTACTTAGTAATTAGATTAAAGTCATTTACCTTCAAATCAAACACTATACTGGAATTATAAATTTCACCCTTCAGGATACTGTTAGGGAGAGCTACAAATCTCATCATGACTTCAAGGGACTATTTCAAATCATTGCTGCTGGTTTCTAGAACCTCCACCCTCCAGTTGTTCATCTTTTCTAACCAGTTTTCTTGGCACTATTGATTGAAACTTTTAGCTTAGCTTTAAAGGCATAGTTGACACAAACATCACACTATTAAGTAATGAAAGTAGCTGACTACTGTGTCTGCTTTGGAAGTGATGAGGGCAGGACCTGAGATATACATTTCCCACATGCTTCGGAAAATTAACTAGTGGTATCTCACAAAGGTGCTAAGATTTTTATTATTTTTTTTTAATCTAATAAATGGCTGTGGATACAAATATTTCGGTGATAAGGCTGGTGTAAACACAAGGATAGACACTTCATATATAATATTGAGATTTACAAGTAATAACATTACCCTCCTAAACTGCAAATTTAAAAACCAATTTTTAACTCCTTCTGCAGTCAACTAATTAGGACAACATCAGACTTACAGCTGAGCTTTTGGGGGGGTTTGTTATTAGCAAAAGCCTTTCAGATAATCCAAGACAATGACAAACTCTCTCTGAATTTCATACAAAATCCAGTTTCTGCCAATGCAAATAAAGGGTACCACTTCTGAACTTCCTTGTCTCACCCACAGATGAAAGAAAGTTATCCTCAGGCCTATTCTGATTTTGATATAGAATTATGTGCATATACACAAGTCTGAGCAAGGATGTTGCTCTCTATTCAGCCATCTTCTAGGTTCATGGGTCAGTTTTCAAGCCATGCCTATAAAAATTCCTCACTTTTATGGGCAATACTCAGCATTTACATTTCCTTGCTTGTATTGCAGGATGTTTAATTACAAAAGGAAAAAAATAATCAAGAACCCCAGCTCGTTTATGAAAATAAAAATATTTTGGGGCCACCTGGTTGCAAAGTTTGGAATGAGAAGGGTAAAAACCCATTGGAGGCTTCCCTGCCTGCAATCTTCTCTTTGCTCAGAAAAGCACTGGGAAGGCAGCAGGAGCCTCCTCTCCTCGCCACAGATATAATATTTCCTGTCCCTGAGCTCCACAGAATCCCCTTCATGGACTATAAAGCATATGAGAAGACATATTACCCAGTTAAAAACAGTGCAAGGTATCAGCTCTGCTAGGAACAGAGCTAAAGGGCATAACATTCCTTTCCTCAGGGCTCATATAAATAAAGAGATAGAGATGCAGGACTTTCAGACCAGACTCTGCTGTTGGGGAACACAAGGGAAGTTATGTGAAAAAGATGACCTAGGGAAAATTTCTTCTTTAGTTCCTTCTTTTGTAAGACAGACTCCAGTTTTATTAATCAATTTCACCATGCTAACAACACCTTGATCGATATGCTAAAATGTGTAACAGTCAGAAGTTTAATGCCAGTGATATTTACCTATTAAAAATACAAACCACTAGACCAGAAAATCCTGATGTGTTACTTTACAACACTGAATCTGTTGGGTCAGCTGTGTGTCTATTGCAGGACATGTACAGATAGGCTTGTTTAAATATTCCGCAACAGACTACCAGACACGCAAGAACAGCTCACTTTCAAGTGCTGATCAGAGATTTTGTGACTAATAAAATCAAGGGCCAGGGAACAACGGGGACAAAATTACCTAATGAATAATGCACAAAATACTGCTTTCCACGACCAACAGCAGACATGGCAGAGGCTAGTGAAAACAGTAGTGTTCTCAGTGAGAGTGTATCTCTGTATCTTCTGCCTCACTGTCAAGTGTCTCTGCTCTTATTTACCTTTTTTTTTCAGGGAAAAGGCAGCAAACTTTTGTTTTGCATATTACTGAGCTTTTATCGAGAAAACACAGACTCCTGAAGCACTAAATGTAAGCATGGGCTATCAGTTCCAGAATGAGAAAAAGATACTGTGGTTTCACCAGCAATGCAGCTCTTCAGTGGGGGCACACATCAGCACAGTATCTCTCCCAAGAGCCAACCTGACCCTGCACACCAAACTTGTCCCAAGTCCTCAGTAAACTGGTCTGGCATTATTTGTCAGCTGCCTGTACTGTGAGCAGACTCCCTGCATGACAGTAGTCTTCTCCTGGTGGCTAAAATGTACTTCCAAGAAGTGTGTGCTGTCATAAGAGGCCATGCCAAAGAAGTCCATTTTTGCACAGCTTCTTTCTCTCTTGAAGACTCACCTATGTCACTCTATATTGAATTGGAACAGTGCTTCAGAGTCCCAGTCATAAAAAAGCACACACTGTATCAAGGACTGTGCTTAGAGGCTAACTTGAAAGAAACTCTACTTCCAAACAGTTTGCAATGTGCCAGAAGGGAAGTTTTGTTATAAATTCCAACCTGATGCTCTTACTCTGATGATGATTAAATTACTGGGTCAAACCTGTCATTCACCAATCTTATTTATCAGAAAACCCCCCCGCAAATTAGACACATATTCTTCACAGGTGGTGATCCCATTGCAAGTTTGCCACACCTACTGAAACCTTGGATGAAGGTTTGATGGACAAATGCCTTCTACCCTGTGCACCAACAGCATGTTGCAGGATGGAACCCCAGGAGAAACAAGCCATTCTATGCTATCCCCAGTAAATAAGATCTACCTGAGTTATGGAAGGTCGCTTTTCTTTTCCTTTTCTTGCCAATGTGTCCAGTCCTTTTAGAGAGGAAAATAAGCCCTTTTTATTTCTAACCCTTTGCGACAGAGACAGGGTACGTTTCCTGAGAGCAGCTTCATCCCTGGAGCAGATCTATTCAAACACAGAGACAGATCCTCCTGTATCACTTTCATAACAGCAAAATCCTGACAGTTATTTCAACCTGAGGCATCAAACGGGGGTTACTTCAGTTCATCTCAAAGTAACATGACGAAGTGCAAGGACAGTGTTTTAAACTTTGAGCAGTGATGCTTGTTTCAGTATTCCAGTGTCGTGGCAGCATAATTTTTTTGTCACGGGGCAAAATTAGAAGCCATAGGAAGGGAGAGTCTGAGAAAATATTGCTCCGTAAAACAAAAGCTAATGAAAAGGCTATGAAGAAGAACGATAACCTATCATTCAGATACGAAATTGCTAGAGGAAGGCAGACTCTTCAACTTGCCAAACATAGGAGATAAATGCTAGGCATTGAGTTATTAACAAGGAATGGTACAAACCACAGATAAAAACAGTGGTAGAGAGGAACACATTCCCTGATGGGTCTTTCAGTACTACTCTTCAGACTTCACACACAGCAAATGTGGTAAAACCCTCTCTGCCAAGATCATCCTTGCAGCCCTGCCGAGGCTAAAGAGCAGAGGCAAACCTACTACTGCTGTACTTCCCTTGAAACTGATGGGGTGACAACAGGTTACAGCAGTTACGGATCTCACTAGCTCTTCAGAAACACAGCCCACAGCTCTTTAAAAAAGTGACATTTAATTTTGAACTGTCTCTAGATTTAGCCTATTCTAAGAATACTTCCTTTTTAGGAGGGACTCCAAGTCTGGAGTCCTCTGGGGCAAAAAAAATGTCATAGCCATATCCTGTAGAAGAAAATGTACTTGCAGTCAAGGAGCAGGCAGAGAGAGAGAGAAGCATAAAGGGCTGCCTGAGCAATGCATGGGGATGTAGCCATGTATTATCCCAGCACAATTCCACATCTAAGCACATGGTGGTCTTGTGTAACACACCCAGGAAAGTGCATTCGGACTTACCAGTGCATGGAAGGATGAGACAGAGAAAATGCCAAGCCTCCCCAGTGCCAGTTTTGAAGGACGACTGGCAGCAGCCAAAAGGCTCTTTGGGTTTGGGAGCTCCCCACCTTGCAAACTGGATAGGTAACATCGCATTCGAAAAAGGTCCATGTTAAATTTTTCCAGGTTCTGTTCCCATTGCTGAATCTGTTTGGATATAAAAAGGGACAATTAAATGGAGGAAAAATGTCTTTGTGGGCTGCACTGAAAATTCGAGTGCTTCCCCAAACCCAAAGTAAATTGCTTTCATCTGGTAATATATGGATTAGATTAGTTATTCCCTGCCAAAACACATTCAGTTATATTTTGTTACATCAACCCAAAAGATGACTTGAAATAAAACAAAGCTGGTGGTCTTAAACACATAGTGACAAGATGAACATACCATGAACTTCGGGTAGTTTGATAGCCACAAAAACAGTTACATAAAAACACAACCCTGTGGTGGTTCACAAAGGCTTGCTTTATTTTTTTTCTTCCTTCCCTCCTGCCACCCCCTTCTTTTTGGAAATTATTTTCTTTTTTTTAGCTTAGATTGTGTAGCTGGCTGGCTGAAAGCAAAGTAGAAAACAGCTTTTCTTACTCTTTGTGCAAAGCAAAGTAGCTACAGTGGTAAGTTCTCTTCCTTCTTTACTACCATCCTGTGATTCCTCTTAACTGTTAACTGGAGACAATACTCGTGGTTCTTGCTCTGACTAATAGGATAATACATTATTACACCCAGGCAAACTGCAAAAATAGCTATATAGACACAATACAAACCACTGTACCAAAAGCAGCAATATAAATATGCAATTCTTAAAATATATTTAGCAATGGTACATGAAGATGTAACAACCCAATTTCAATGTAAAATTAGAAAAGTGGCGACTCAAATATTTACTAAACTGAAAACTTTGAATCAAGGTTTAGATGACAGAATTTAAGTATCTGTGTAGATACACATTCACTTAAACAAACATTCACACCCGTTTAAAACATATACACTTATTTAAACACATATTCTTATGCACCGCACCAAAGTCAAATTCTGCTCTTCATTTCCCCAACTTACATACTGATAGTTGCAGCAAAAAATCTGCCCTGCAGACTATACAATTAATGTACAGCATACAGTTATACCTATAGGTAGGACAAATAAAAAAGGCAGCAAGCACACTGATAAATGAGAAGGCAGAGAAGTCATGTCCATTAGGTCAAGGTACACTGATGCACTGTGCACTGATGATCCTTAAAATCCCCTGACAACACTGATCTTCCAATGTCAGCTCTGATTACTGCATACTCCCTGTTCAACAGGTGGTTTAGGGCTGTGGAGAAAGTTTGTCACGTTTTCTCTAACGAGTGTTAGAGAAAACACTCTAACCTTTAATACCTTTTTCTGGCACACCTGCCTGTCCCCACATGCACAGGACATTATCATCTCACACCGAGATTAGCCAAGGCTGGGACAAGCACTTTTTTGATTCAGGAAATAAGCTGGCAAATATAAAAACCTCTGGTGGACTATGCCCTTTAGGCTCATTTGGAAGCAAAATCAGTTGAGTTTCCTTATAATGCTGCCAAATATTTCAAGAATTAAACAAGTATTTTGCCACTTTACTTTCAAGAGTGAAGAAGTAAGCAAAGAAAGGGAAAAATAGGCCCTGTTAATAAAATGGTGCTACGGTTTGTGCTGCAACTGATAGAGGCCCCACCCAGTCCATCTCCTTACACATGTGCTCACAAATTGTGGCATCTGTTACTTTTGGAAGTAAGAGGTAAATCTTATTTGGTGAGTAGGGTGAAGAAATGGAAGACAATATACTGTTTTGTACGGGTATGAATGCAAAATTGTATTTAACAGTACCCTTAAAAAATCTTTCAAAGAATGACTATTAAAAGCAAAAGAGAGACTTTACAAAAGCTTATCATGAGATCAGTTCTCAGAAGTGTTGTGAAAATGGACAGAGACATACACATAAGGAAGATGTTTTGTCTAACCTCTCATCACAGACATTTGAAACATGCATCCTCTGCACTCCAGAAAGAATAATCTTTTTTTTTTTCTTGGGTTTATTTGATAATTTTCTTTTTTTTATTTTGCTTTTTTTTTTTTTTTTTTTTTTTTTTTTGCTTTTTTTTTGTGCTCTCAGAGCATTTTTCTGCTTGCCAGTACTTTACACATGGGACAACTCCAATAGGAGACTGTGAGATGAGCTCTTTCTCTGTGTCAACATCCAACTAGAATGAAAACACGGTTGTCAGCTTTTCACAAAGCCAAAAGCAACAAGCTCAGGTAATGTCTTTCCCTTCGAGATGACACCTCTGTGGGTACAGAGCCAAGTCAACTTTTAATAGCTCAGGAACAGAGCAAGCCTTGTTCTCAGCACTGCTGGAGTGGAGCATCCTGTCCTCATTGAACACAGGCTGAGCACAGACATGCTTGTGTGTCTTAGGCCTTCTTCAAAATCCCCATTAAACATTTGCATGAAGTTGCATTTTAAAATAAAGATAACCTAAGAAGGGGGAGTGGGGATATTCTGAAGAAATAATTAAATTACAGTGTTTATCTGTCACACAGGATACTGGCTAATCAGCTCCAAAAGCATCGGTAATCACAATGTTACATTTAATGGCATTAGCAAAAGCTGTAGGCAAGGAATTTCTGGGATTGTCTTGTAGTCTTATCAAAACCAGCGATGTCTGGAACCAATTGGAGACCATGAACCAATACCAGCTGCTATTTGTGTAAGGCTTTTAAACTATGATAATTCTTCCTAGAGATTTATATTCCTGAAGACTAAATGGTAGAATCACACAAATAAAAAAGCAACAACTTCAAAGCACAGTATGACCTGGTCCATGAAGTTAATTTACAGCCTGCAGACTTGCTGCTGCAATCCCTATTCTGCTATTGTGTGAGGCAAATCTCTGCCCCACATGGGAGAACTACCCGAAAGAAGGCTCAAGGACTTAACTTCATCGTGCACAGACAAAACAGCCCTTTTGAAATCTGCTCAAAAGCAAACAGGAAAAGGTGGATGCAGCAGACAGCTGTGGGAGCAGGAATGGGCAACAAAGGCCAACATCAGAATTAAATGAGTCTGAAAAGAGATAAAAGATATGGTCTGAAGTGAGGTGTACCAAGACAAATGAGCACACAGGAAACATGACAGCATTAAAGAGTTTTTCCAGAGGAAAGGGAGGATGTCATTGTCAGCACAGGTAAATCTTAAGCAAGGATTTCTCAGTTTAATGGCAGCATGAAAGAGCTTGGGAGAAAGGCAAGAGGGGCCTACCCAAATAAATGTATTGAACCTAGCATTGTTGAGGATCCTGTAAGATACAGTGGAAAAGGAAGTTGTGGTAGAGTGATAAAAAGGAGTAAAAAAAAGGAGTGAGAAGTCTTGAGAATTATTTAGCCTGGGCTACCAGGAGAACTCATGCAAGGAAGCCTGGTGCAAGGACAAGACAGTAATTATGTGAGGGGTAAGCTTTTGCATCAAAGACTTAGTGCAGGAATGATTTATTAAGCATTAACGCACAAAAGAAGATCAGCATGGTACTTTTGGCAGTACTTCAGCAGTAATGAACATTTTGAGAACATAAATAGTCAATTCTCCCTCCTCCGGGTTAGTAAAAAATCTGTTCAGACGCTAAGAAGAAATTGCAAATTAATTACATTTAAAGTCACACAATCAGGGGAGCTAAAGGAAGTTGTTTGTCTCTCTCAGGTCTGCTAGGTTTTCTATAGCTAAACTTTAAAGTAGGAATTTGAGAAAACAAGGGGTAAATATATACAGGCTAAGATTTTCCAGCATGTGATTTGGGGAACCATAGTTCCTCCATGCTCTACAATTCTCTCTGCAGGTAACATTTGCAGCAGCACCAGCACCTCTGCTAGAACAGGTTTAGGGTTTGCAGACTGTGAAAGGGAAGGCCTCCACAGTCCCAGTGAAGGCAGTGGGGCTCAGGGATGGCCCCTGGCCCCTCGTCCTTCGTACCCTACAGCGCAAACGGTATCTTTTGTGGGGCTGAGGAAGAACTGTCTCGCTTGCAAACGTGTGTTCAGTACAAAGTAAAAAGAGCTCAGTATAATAAAACCCAGACCAGTGTGTGACTGGTGTAAAGCCGGGCCAGAAATGGTACCATATCAACTCAATGTACCAATACCTTAAGGACCTAGAAGAAAGATGGAAAAAACTTCCTGGACAGGTCACCTGATAACAAAACACCAGCTTTTCACTTGGTACCTATTCAAATTCACCTGGTACCTATACAAAAGAAAACACACACAAGAAGGAGGGCCTTCTCTTAATACTTAAGCCTTCAAAATTGATTTTATTTAGTAGTAGTTCTTATATCATGCAGAAGCACGAGGGCCTTGCTAACACAATTCACTATCTACAGCGATAAAAATTCTCATTTTGTCCCTACACAATATCTTATTTTCAGATGGAAAGTGTCTCTGCAGGCTGATGTAGGGAACTCTGTGGATTGAGAAGAAACTTCCGCTGCTGTTTTATATGTACAGCTTTTCAACCACATTACAAACAACACCAAACTCTTTGCATTCCAGTCCCTGGTTCTCAGACACAATTCATATTGTATCCATCTGGAAAAATGAGTCACTTGGTTTCTGGGGACAGGGAACAGATTTTTATTGTCATTATTTCCTAAAGAGAACTCAAAGAAGCAAAAACATCACTCTTCCAAAAATTCCATTACTTTAAAGAACACTACTGAGATGCTATCATAACTTTTAGTTTTATGAAATAAAGAAGTTATTGTAATAGAGTACAGCAACACTCATGTGCAATTAGCAACACTTTATTCTTCATTTTGCATGGTGACTTAAGAAAGGTTGAGAAATCTTCCTGAAATAACAAGACTATGGAAGCCTTTTACAATAAATGTATGCTTTTTGGTTGCATTGGAAGAACAGAATTTTCATAATTTTTAACCAATAGACAGAAGAAATCTTATTCCCAATACCGCTGATAGCCCAAAAATGGACACACATACCCAATTTACATCTTGTTGAAAATGTGATGGAAATTGGTGGTACCACATATTTGTCTATAGCTAGCGATGTAAGTAAGGAAGCCACTGAATTTTGTTATCCAGCTGTCCTCTCCAAAACCCAGACCACCAGCCCATTCTGAACTGGCTGCCCACCAGTTCCATTGTACAAGATAATGTCATGCAATCCCACATTCATTTTTCATTACTTTATGCTAAATCTTTGCAAAACTAAGAGGGAAATTCACCCATCTGTAAAACAGTAACAACAGTGCAGAGAGAAGGGAGATGAACTTCCCTAACTCTCTGTCTGACTAGTCACTTCACTCCCAGTCCACTGGGAGTTTGTACCTTTGGTTATGGTTGTGCCCTACCCTTCCCCCCCTTAATTTTCAAATTTGGTTTCTCCCTATANGGCATTGGCCCATGTGACCCAGGTTTCTCTGCCCTCTGTTGCCATTTGTCCCTAACCCTTGATGGCATCCTCAGCCTCCGCCCTTTCTCCTCCCCACCTGCTCCCCTATTGGATGTTGCCTTGTCTCCTCCCTCAGTTCTGGCTCCATATTTAAACTGCTGCACACCATATTTCTCTCTCTTTGTCCCTTGGGTTTTCTTGAATAAACTTCTCTCTGTTTGACTGCATCCCAGAGCAAAGCGCCCTTCTTTCCCTTATGCCTTCACCTCATCTTCGGCTCGTCACCTTCGCAGCAAGCAGGGGTTTGCTAGCTTTGCTAGCCAGCGCTGCCAATTTGCCATCCAAGACCCACTCATTGTGTGACCCCTCTGGGGCACCTGGGTCGGTGGCACAGGACACCGCGCCACCCGGGAGAGCGAGCCACAGCTCCGGAGGGGCCGCGACATACTACTACTACCAAAGAGAAATACTTACGTAGGGAAGGAGCATGCTTACTGAATGGTAAGGAAAGAAATTGCACTGACCTCTCAGAAAGTAGAGATTTGCTTTAGCCAGTTCAAAGACCACATAAAGTGAAGATCTGTTCAAGCCCGGACAACATGTTCTTGTTTTTAGTTTAAGAGGATATAGAAGAATGAAAAGTTACTAGGTATTGAGATTCCAGTTGAATTTGTCTGCAGCAATGATGGCATGTGTTAGCAAAGATCTCTGAAAAGACTGTGAGTGTTGTTGGGAATTTGGATCTCAATGTCAGAAAATATTTCATCGTATGTTTTATAGAAAGTTAATACAGGAAATTTGGGCTTTGTGGAACCTGAGGAATAATTCCCAGACCTATTCCAATCATCTTCCTTCAAATGTGAGAGAAAAGAGTCAAATAAATACAAAAAAGAAAGAAATTAAGTTATACTCTCTGTAAAAAGCTGAAGACCACTACAGGGAAAGGAAGAAAGAAAAGGGATTTAATGACTATCCAGAAGAAACAGACCACAGTTTTACGGATCTCTTTTTTTTTTTTTTTTNTTTTTTCGGTTCTTTTTTTTTTTTTTTTTTTTTTTTTTTTCTTAATGACAACAGACTATCTACTTTTAGGTGGAGGATACATACGAAAACTCACAAAAAAATTATTTCCAAGCATGTGCCTGTTCTTCTCTCTAATGCTTCACCATTTCAGTGCCTGCAAGTAAATACACATGTTCCTAACCCTCCAAAAAGTTAAGAATTATATGCAGAGAAAATATGAATCACATCAAAAATCTCTGAATAGCTTGGAAAACATGATTATACCAACATATTAGAATTTAATGACAAAACTCCATAATGCTTTCAAGCAACTATTAATCATACTGTTGTTCTAAACTGAGACACCAGGATAGACTTCCGTACCAAGTACATTAACAATTACAGGGCTGCAGTGCCCTCTCTTGCGAGATAGATTTTCCACCCCATTAAAACCAGTTCTGCAGGCAGAGGCAGTTCCACTTCTGACTCAATGTGCAATATTTTGTCAAAAGAGCTCTGAATAAATGCTAATAGTCCCTTTCACTGACAGGACTCCGAATTCACAGCAAACACTCTTGATTTCTTTAGCAGGTTAGACATCTAGGAAAACCAAAATTTTTTTTAAATAAAGACTTTGAAATTCATCTCGGCTGCAGGAGATTTTCAAAATTGCTGCCTTTTGTCCTGATTTTCTTCACTTGAGGGGAGAAGTTACATGCTGGGAGAATACCATCACACACAATGTATTTATTTCACTTAGTAATAAAAACGTATGTGGCTGTACGTAGCATGTGCAGACGTAAGATTTCCAGCCACACTGCCATCTGGCAGATGCTTCAATAATCTCTTCTAAACTGACTGGCATTACCATTAGCTTTGTGAAGGGCTACAATTTTCTCTTAAACACTTACTAAGTCTTTTATTATTATTATGATCAGGCCAGTAAACCCAGATAGAGAGAATACCTCATATAAGCCACAATACTGAAAACATTTCCCAACCAGTTTGATAGTGTCAAACCTATAAACAATCTCTCTAGAAAAACATTTTCTTTGTTGTTGTTATTGTTTGTTTGTTTGCATTTCTGTTTAGCACTGGTTTTATCAATTGATTGCCTTCAAATTCACAAAATTTACCAGACAGTATCAGATAAGCTTCTCTAGTCCATTTGCTGGACACCAAAAGGAAGCGTGTAAGTATATCAAAATACCTATAGCAACTTTAGAAGTGCAGGTTTTCTTAGTACAGCTGCCTTTCAGGTGGTGTTTATTGTGATACAGTTACTAAACAACTACTGCTCTTAAAAATCATTAAGTCTTCAGCACAGAAGTATTGGTTTTAAGTCAATACAGAAGTAAAAGAAAAAAGCAAGTTGACATTTGGTGGTTGCTTTTCTGAGGAAGAGGAAGGAAAAGGAAAAAGGCTATAGAAATCAGTTTCCAAGATAATTCCCCAGTAAAAATAAGTTCCTTCTACATAAAAAGCTATCACAGTCCTCCTGAAGTGAATCGCATTGTCCCCAAAATAAATCACCAGTGAAGATTTCCAGCACAGGATGCATTGCATGCTTAAGAAATACAATATTGGCAATATTATGTACCTCAGCATGGAAGAATAATATCTTTCACATGATTGAAACACCATCAAATTTACACAAAACCAAAATTTATATTCTCTTGTTTCTCAAACTAGGCAAAAAACAACTAAACTACAGTTACTAAACAACTACAGCTACATATATGCAAATTATTCCCTCAGGAATAACATTTTCTCAAAATCATTAGCTTACTAACTATACTAAGAATTCTTAGTTACTAATTACATCAAGATTTTCTTTTTCCTTTCTAAAAGTCAATCAGAGACAACAAATTAAGAGATTAGGCAACCAAGTTATCTAGCGAGTTTTCTCTGAAGTGACTTTGCTGGCAAACCTTAGGCAATTGTAAGGAGAGATTTTAAAGAGATCAAAGGGATCAAGAATGGAGCAAATTCTTGCTATAAATTTATCATTTGCCAAATGCTGGATGTTTGCAGTGATCCATTTCATTCTTTGTGCCAATGGTCTGCCCCCATTCAATGTTCTGAGACACAAATAGACAGAAGATTAACAGGAATAAATCTTCTGCAGCCCTAGAGATGGATTTCAGTTCTACAGAATGAAGTCGACTTCTTCCAGAGCTAGAAAACAATGACAGTTCTTCAAGGACAGAATATCTAATTAGCAGATATTAAGATAGGTCATTAATACTATTCAGCTGACTCTAAATGAACTACTAATAGGAGTTCTAATGAGGGAGGGATAAATTAAGTTAATATACATCAGGATTTTTCCCCAGTGCATCATGTTACAAGCACTAGACATCTATAGAAATCTGTATATTCTTCTAGGTCTCAAAGCCTACTGCAATAAAAGGATGCTTAACATTTTTCCTCCTCCATTCACCTCACTCAGCTCTGGACCACGAAATAAAGTGACCTGGAAATAAATTATGAACATCTGAGCACTGAAAGGGCTTATGAACCATAAATCCCTACACAAAACCTGCATGTTATTTGAACTCTGCTCATACAGCTTCAGACTCAAGTGTGCCACAAGAGCTTGGCAGTGAAGTCAGTACTAGTCAGTCTGCTCTTCATCAAGTCCACGCCAATGGAGTAAGAATTTTAAATATTATAAGCATCAAATCCCTGGAACTACAAGTGTTTTGCTAACCAAAGAAAAATAATTATATTGTATTGGTTCAAAGGAAATAAACTTCATTTGGTACTCAAGGGCCCGTAATACGCAGTATCAGGTACTGACAGCGGAATAGTTACTCTGACTGGAAAGGGTAGGTAGGGATAAGCTCCCAAAGACCAGTCAAGCAGTTCAAATTAGTCTTTCATAAATGGCCTAATAGAACTAAAGATACAGCAGCCTCAGTCCACAGACTTATTTAGGCTAAACTACTCTGCAAGTTTAGTGCACAAGAGGCCATGGGTAGTGAGGCCATTGGCCGAACTCTAAGCATGTCTAAGTAATTAAAACATCTTTTGCCTGTTACTCCCTGCAAAACTGGGGGCATGGGCAAGACATCAACACTGCAAGATGTACATCCATAAGGTATCTCTGGAGTGATTCCTGGCTCACATGCTAGAACTGAGAGCAGAGTAAGGCCTCATGTTTGTTCACCACCACACAGACAATCAGGTGATCATTAGTCATGGCTAAATTTCAACTGGAAGCACATGGTTTTGTCTGCTGCTACACAAATAAAGTTGGAGGAAGGACTAAGTATTCTTTACGAGCTGTCTTAACGTGAAGAACAATACTGCCAAGTACCTACTCTTCAATCTCTTCTGCAATACAATAATAAATTACTCACAAAACATACTGTATATTCTGTGGTATGCAATGTAACAGCCAGATATTATTACCATATTACCATATTATTACCATAAAACATTGAGAATTAATTACATTTCCACAGAAGAGACAAGAAATACTTTTGTGCTCATAAAACAGAACAGTGTGATGCGCTGCTTTGAGGAGTCTCCTCCTGCACTGCTCTGGATTTCTGTAGAAACCTGGCAGTAATTACAACCACTGTGCCAGCTATGTCTAAGACAATTACTCTCAGGCCTAGAAAGCCCAAATAGAGACCAAAGCAAGAATTAATGATAAATATGCTCTCATAAAAAATTGTTTTCAGTACCTGATTTTCTATGGCCTTTCTGTTTTTTGGATCACTAACAATTGAGAGCTGCAACTCTGCCATCTTTTTCATTTTGCCATCCATGTCAATCTTCTGGAAGAGACTCTTGGTCTGATTTTTCAGCAGCCTGACAGTGTCCTCTTTCCCAAGTTTCTTTGCAAAGAGGGACGCACAGGCTGAATGTATGGCAGTAACCCAGTTTTCCAGATCCGTCTGACTTGTTGCCTGTGAAACCAATCAATGGTGTAACATTATTAGGAAATAAGAAAAAAAAGAAAAATCAACAGCTCTAAGGCATGAAGTGCTTGATAGGGTCACTGTCATCTTAGGCACTTTATCTTAACCAAGTGAAGTAAGGTTTTCTTTAGAACTGAGTAAACAGGAAAAGTATGAGATTTTCCTACACTCCATCATGACTTGTCTCCAACTTTCAGCTTCTGCTTCTTAGACCTGCAAGGTCTAAAAGCCTCAGGAGCACAAGAGCTGTGAGAAAGATGTGACTTGTGTCTTTCATCCCTCCAGGTAATTAAGGTAAACCATACCAGATAACACAGACAAACCTTCACTGCTGTGACAGCAGAGATTTTATATGCAAGATTCTCAAGAGAAATATTTGCTTCCTTAAAAAGGGCCAAGTTAGCGAAAAGGCAACATTGAGGTAAAAAGAATGCAATCTACACAAAGTATCTCTGGAGATATGTACAAGTGTGCCTACGAATCAACGTGTTTCTATGCAGGCAGTTCCACATAATACTGTTCTTTATTAACATTTCCAGTGGTGCACTTGAGCAGCCAAGATATTTTGATTATTTTTAGCTCTCTTTCTTGATTATCTTACTCAAGCAAACTCTCTGTGGCCAGAGATTCAGGGTTGAGCACACCATTCTGTAAGGGTGGAATGCTAGTAGATGTGAAAAAAATTGATAAAAAGATTATTTCTTTTTTTAGAAGCTTGTGATCAACCAGGTACCCAGAGCTTCTTGCAGATTTGTGATGCTTGTTCTTTTTGTTTCTGAACCATAATTGACTGAGCCAAGTGGTATAATGCCTGAAGTCGTATCATACATTTAATATTATAATAGTGTAATGCAACAGTGCTGTTGTGCTATTATTTTTAAGTCAAAGGCACAAACATGCTGTGTGTGTGCATCTGTACATGCAACCACATAGATACATGTGTTGACTTGCAAAAACATCCTAAAATGGAAACAACCACCAAGTCAAGCATGCATTCTGTTACCTGAAATAGGTAGACATCTCCAAAGGAATTGCTGAGACAGAACACATTTTCTTTCTTGGGATGTTCTGGAACAGACTGAACTATACTGTCTTCTGCAAACAGGGCATATCGAGGCAAACTGCTCTGCTCCATTGAGTTCCTTCCATAGGTCTCATAAAACAGTAGAGTACAACCTTTTGCAGTTCAGAGGGACAAAAAAACATTAGGAGAAAGTAAGTCATGGATCTCCAAACATCATATGATGTTTCTGTGAATTAAGACACCCTTCAGAGACAGGGAACATCATTTCAGCTCTTCTTCCAAAAGAGACAAAAAGGAAGATTTTCTACACAGAAAAACAGGAAAAGTTAATGATGAATTTGCCAATGAAAAGTTGAAACAGATATCTAATAGGGACACAACAAACATCTATGGACTTAAATAAATCAGGACACCTCAATATGGAAGCATCCAAGGGTTACAGTAGGATGGGCTTTGAGTAATCTGCTGGAGTGAAGGATGTCCCTGTAATGGCAGGGGAGCTGGACTAAGGTGCCTTCTGACCCACAACATTCTGTCAAGAAACTCAGCCCATTAAAATGTTAAGGCATGTAGAAGAGATTAACTTCTGCTTAGTCAAATCAGCTTTTGTGTTTCTTTATTAAACCGAACCAACTCTCTCATAACAGCTACTTAAGAAATCTTCCTATTCGTTGAAAAGATTTGCAGAATCGTCTTCATACAAATGCTTAGTGAATAAACTTCTCAAATTTAAACCAGATTTTCCTTGAATCTAGCTGAAAATTGGAGACTCAGACAATTCTGAGTAATTTAGAAAATGTTTAAAAGAGGCTGAGTTTGAGCATGTTCAGTCTTGTAAATAGTGTAATATCTAAGGTATGAAGCTTGCATCCAGAAAATAAACTTCATCCTGGATGATGATGATCCTGACTATAACAAGTAGAATTACTTCTGGAGGAGAGTGGAGGAGACTTGATCCCAGCAGAGGACACTTGACCCTAGCCCACAGCAGCACGACTACGGCGCCACGTTGCCTTTGGCAGTGAAGCTGGCTTAAGAAGGTCCTGTCCACTCCATCCCTGACAGCCTTTCCTTCCTGCCTTATGTTATAACCCACTGTCCTCCAAGACACACCAATTTGCCTGTTCAAGGGGTCAAGGACTGAACTGCACTTCTAAAATACCATTACCAGGGGAAACCTGTGTCACAGACTTCTGATAAAATCATCAGTTGACTGAAAACTTTTAGAGTAATGAATCTAATACATAGAAATACCTCTATACTACATAAATGCACCTTTTCCTGTTAATGTTCAAAGTGACTGACAGAATATTTTGGGTAAGAACAAATCCTATAGAGTTGCTCCAATCTTTTCCCTTGGGCAGCCCTCGCTTTATCTTCTTTATGCCACTGAAATACTTGGAGATCTCTGCAGTTGGAAAAAAAGGACATAGTTTGTAACATTCTGCATATCAGAAATGTCATTTGAACATAACAGGGCAAACTAAACCAACAAAACCAAGTCTTCTCTTGTATTCAGTAGCAGCAGCAACATAAAACCACTTTCACTTTTCCCTTCTAGGAAAGTGTAAAAGTTTTAAGATTTATTTTAAAGCATTTCCATATTTCCATATTTCCTCTTCTAACTGAAGATAAGCTGTATTTTATCCTGAGAGTTTATATGTACACAAAAAATTTTGAAGGGCATGAATGTATGCTTGGCTATATGGCACCCCAGGTATATCTTTGGGTCAAGTCCAGTGATCCCTGGAAACAGCTAGTTTTATAAGCTCTGTCAGACCCACTGGGACCGATTATTGTCCAAGTATTTTAATTAAAACTTGAGCTGAAGGGGGAGAGCAATGGAAAAGCAATTTCCCTCATTAAAGGAAACTAATTGGACAGGACAGATGGAAAAGAGAGTTCCTCTTGGTACACGGTTACTATTCAGGCTCAGTTCTTGGTGGCCCTGAAAGTGGAGCAGAGGCCTCAGGACATGTATACTTTTAAGTCTGGCAGGTAACCAGATGTTCATAAGCCTTCTGCATATTTATAATTAAACACATCTCACCAGAGTGCAAATAAACATGCTGTTCTCCATTTACATATGTGGCTATTTTAAGTCGTGCTTTAAAATATCTTGGCTATTTAAACTACAAGAACAAATTAAATAGAGATTTATTCAAAAACCTGTATAAAGAGAAGCAAAGCAAGCGCCTTGATCTTGATACAGCATATTATGAAAGCAGAAGTACACCTTGATATCCAGACAGGCAAGTTTATTTTGGAATCAGAAGTCTCCATAGAACAATAAAGGTAAGAGATCAAGGAAATGAGAAATGTGTATTTACAACAGCTAGAAAAGTGGAAGAGACTGTACCGTGACAGCAGCCATATCAACCATTGAAGTAAAAAGCATTGTATCTAACACTTATAATGTTAGAAGTTAATAAAGCTTTTTGCAAAGGATTTTATTGTTCCTTTCTTTTGTAGCTAAGAAAATTCAGGTAGTAAGAAGGGACACAATTTCTTCAAGGTCACCAATAAGCCAATTTTATAGCCAAAAAAATTAACATGAAGCACCTAAATTGCTTGCCAGAGTTTCATTATCCCAGAAATGCACAAACTACTTGTATATAACATCTTTCAGTTTAGAGTTTTGACTGAATTGTTTAGAAACTGAACTTTATAAGAGGCAGTTCAAACTATATTTAAACTCCATAACACAAACACACACAATAAGAGCATGGAATTCAGGTACTGTTTTTCCCTTTGTATACACTGCTTCTAAGCATGAATCATGCTATCTGATGATCAGGGCAAGTGATTTAAACTGTTAAGCCTGCCTACATTTTGATCCCCTGATAACAAGTCTCTGAATTATTAGGCAGAATTGCCTGATTCTAGCAAGTTTGCTTCTTTTCAATCAGCACTATCAAGCACAACATTACCAGCACTTGCTGTTTGCTGTTCGTTTTTCTTCAGGTCTACACCCATGCACAGTTTTAAAAAGGGCAAGCTGTGGGAAAGGTGTTATTTTCTCTCCTCTAGTCCCAGATATGATAGGAAATTATCAAGTTTGATCATTTCCTTACTCATTAATTTACTATTATATTTACTGAAAGGCAAATCCTTTGGATGCAATTCAAAATTTAAAAAAGCCCTATTAACTCACCCATTCTACTTCCCTTCCTCCCCACAATAGATATTATTTTCCTTCTCACACTTCCTGACACCTGTACGCTTCTCACAGCACTCTCTGAGCTATAAATGGAGCACAACAATCACACCTGCAGCAGCCACCTTGAGCGGATTCCCCTCCCATGGGGCTGTTTTTGCAACAGGAGCAGCTGCAGGAGATGGGAAGCTGGGCATAGCCAAAAGCCAGAAGGGATGGGTATTGCCAGGAGCGGGGAAGGTGAAAGATCACCCAGGGAAAGGAGGGAGGCCTGCAAGATCTGAGAATGGTTGCCTTGGGCACCCCAGGGTTTTCCCTGCGGCTGCTTCAGCTTCCTCTGCTCTAAACCACACACACTTCTCTGTGTAAATGCTCTAGCACTGGGAGTTCACCTCTTCATTATATTGCCACCTAAAGTGCTAGAAATGAACTAAACATTTTTACAATAAACTAACCATCTTTCAGTAAATTTCACAGCAGAGCCTAAGGAACTGTGTGTCTGTAACAAGGAATTGGGCACCAGCGACTTCTCCCAACCCTAAAATTTTGGTTCAATTTGGTCTTTGACCTCCAAACATCCAAAAGCATCTTCTAAGTCCCCAGTCTGATGTAAACACACAAATTAGGAAGTCAGACAAAACAATTCCCACTGTGGTATGAAATGTAAGGCTACACACACAATCCCAAAGACATTGAGCAGCACCTCAGTTCGGTGGGCTGCTTAGGCATATGCTCCACTTTAGGTGGTGGGTAGACCTTGCAAAGTTAGATGTGATTTTCTCATTCCCTTAAACCTGCTAACAGAAGCCAGCACGCATGAAATGCTGCTGAGACACAACAAAAAGAACTGCTACTGATCCAAGGTGAAGGATCAATGTGGCGGTTTTACCTTTCAGCGTGACCCAGTACTGCTTCCACTTCCGTCTTGTGACCAGCTCCAGCTTCTTCTCCTTCTGCAGGGTCACCAAGGGTTTGAAGAACAGCCACCCTGCCTTGCGCACCACTCCTTGCTCCTTCTCATACAACAAATCCAGCTGCTCCAAGGAGCTAAGTGACTCGCCACTGGAGTCTTCTGTTTCTGACGAGGTCTCCGTATTCTCCAAGTTCATCCTGCTCATCTCCAGCTCTCGCATGAAGTTCTCATAAATGTTCTGCCTCAGGGCATCACTGCTGACAGCATTGGTGGACTCACTTCTCTGGGACAGGGCGTGGCTGGAGCCAGGAGACCACAGTAAAGTGGAGAGCTGTGATGGTGCCAGTGTGTCCGTAGTGAAGTTGTCCATTCTGCTGTCAAAGTATTCACTCCCATCTTTACACTTTGGCTCCTGTGCATAAAAGGAATTTATCTGCAATCAGTCACCAGAGCTACAATCAAAACACACACCTCATTTGTCAGTTAAATTTATTTCATGTTTAGCCACTTCTAGTTCCTTCATCTTTTCACCATTGCATCATAGCCTTTGCCTCAGCCACTGACACGACCACTGCTACCATCCAGTTTTTACAGCAGAGCTGCATTAAATCCTATCCACTAAGCTGAGCAATTTGGTAATTCCAGCACCTTTAAGTAATCTCAAATTTCACTAGAAATTATTGCCTGAAACCTGAAGAACTCCGGGAGACAACTACATCCTCCATCTGAAATGCAGCCATCATGGCTTGCAGCTGTCTGGGTACAAGCAGGAACAGTGTCACAAAAGGGGTTTTTTTTTTATTATTATCAGGTTTTCAATACTTGGGTACTATCACATTGGTGCAAGGTGGCTAGGTTTAACTTCAGCACAACAAGGCTGATTTTAACCTCCACTTTCTATTTGTCATACAAATGATGCTTTATCAACAAAAAAAAAAGGGCAAAAAGTTAAGAATATTTTAAGCTTGTTAGAATTGATCAGTTGACTAAAATCTAATCTAAAATAATATGTGATTAAAAAAAATAAAGACACGCTTGCTGACTGGCTTAAATCCAGTCTCCAGACTGTAGAGCTGTGTATTTTCTGAGTTGCTGGAAACACCCTGAGAGTTTGATCATCCCATCAAGCACTGACAGGCCTTTCTCCTAATTGCATGGTGCAACTTCATCCCTTGGATTGAGAGGGCTGGCCAATTTTATTTGAAATAATCAGGCCTGATGGTATGACTTCAACTTTGCCTTTGATATGGATGCTTGAGTAGGCCCATTTCTTGCCACTGCTTTTCTGCATGGGACTTTGTTGGCAGATTGGACCTTTTCTCTCTTAAGCCTTTCCAAGTAATATGCTGCCTGGTCCCAGGCTCCAGGGATGGACAGGGATTTTCCTACTACCCAAAACAGAGCTCCTTGGACTAACTTCACTGTTGAGAACCACATCATCCATCCTAAGAAGCCATTTATTGCCTTTTAAACTTGAGCGTTGCCAATGCTACTTAAAACAACTGAGATTTAAGAACATAAAACACAAAAGACATGTTCCCTTCTGCAGTAAAAGTTTGAAGTAAGAAAAAATAAGAGATTGCAATAAACGATTCGAGAAGTGAAGCTATTACCCTCAGTAATAATAAAGCCATTATATTTTCAAGTTTAGACTGCCTCTCTAAAAGCATTTATTTTCTCACAGACTACTGTACTAAGAACAAAGTAAATAAACATTGGTCTCCTGTGAGCTGTTCTCCCCAGCAGCTTTGAAAACAACTGCTTTTTTGTTTCTTTGCTTCTTACTTGATGCTCTTCAAAACTGCAGTGGAAAAACTGGGCTGCATTTTGATAGCATCAGGACCTCCAGTGTGCAGCCAAGACTGGGGCTGTACGCCCCCCCAGGCAATGCCAGACAAACTACTTTTCCAGCAGCAGGACAGTGCTGCCCAAGGTCTCACAAAAGCCAGTTTGAACTGAAACCCACGTCCCCTCATAGTACATCAAACTTCAAGTCTGGCTTTTCAGATCACTGTCCGGTGATCCAATTCTCCTGGTAAAGGAGCACCTTCCTTAAATCTTGCAGACTGTTAATCAGTGTCATCCAAGAGTAACTTGGGAGATACATCAACAGTTTAGCTGTTTTTAATATGGCAAAGAGAGGAAGATCTGCACATGGGGTAGCAAACCAGGATATAATCCTGCATGTAATGTGTTTATGTCACAAAGCGACTGTAGAACATGGATCATACAACTGCGCTGGTGATCTGCATTTCAGGGGGAAACTGCAGGCTTTATCCACCCTTGTTTTAATTACTGTCACTGTACTCATGTGCCAAAATCCAGCATTTTAATTGTTTGACTGTTCTCCAAGAACTGCTAGTGTCCCGTGGAAAACATTAGTATACAGCTTATTAAGAATATGTATTTCTTTCAGTCCCGAAGCACTAGTAAGAGACACAATGCAAGGGAAATAAATAGAAGGGGTCTGTTGTGAAAACCCACCACTGGAACAACAAACATTAAGGAACAGGGTGGGATGCAATCTGTCAATGACCAGCCACTAACCAAATCCTATGTTTTCTCCTCACACACAGGATAGGAATGAGGAAGTATGAGTGCAGAGAAAATGAATAAAGAATCCAAAATTAATATATACACTTCACTGGGACACCATCACTTGTATTTTTCTTTTGCCTAAAGAACTGAATTTGCAGAGTCTGGCAGTATCTGTTGGTCCTTGAGGAATCTATCATTGCAGCAATGTCTGCCACTACTGAAAAGGTTTGACCTAAGTTGCTGCTCCAGGGGGTTTCCCTGCCAGGCAATTTCTGCTGGTTTTTTCCCTGTTGAATCTAGTGAGGGGAGAAAACTACCACTGTTTCTGCTCAGCTGCATTCAAGGAGATCTCTCAATGTTTGAAATATACTGTGGAATAGTTAAAGATAAGGCAAAAGATAAAGTGGCTAAGATACCAATTAGACAAAGTGATGGACGTAAAAATTAGCTGTAAAGAACAGCACAGGAAAAAATGCAGCCTGCTACATTCATTAGGACCCATGCTAAAAGGAGAATCTAATACCAGTTTTCAAGTCAAATAAAGAGGTTGACTCAATGTACTTTTCTTTTAAATTCTCTTTAAAAACCCACATCAGGGCTCCAGCTTATAAAGTCATAAAATTTCAGATACGATTCGTGAAGTGAGGCTATTTTACTTAATTCAAGAACCTTACTTCAGTACTGTTTCTGGTGGATGGATTTTCATTTTACACAGAATTCGCTAATGTTCTCCATGTTAAAGAGCTGTACAGAGTTTACACCACCGTCTGCAGCCTTATCTGGCTGTGCAGCAAGTCTGTCTAAATTCTGTCCACGGGTCTCACAGATATCACACAGACCTTTCAGCTCACACACATTGAATTGTGACACAGCATCACCCCAATGCCATTTCAGTACAGATTGAACTAAATGAAGATGTGTGCTGCACAAGAGTAGCAGTGATGCATTGAGGGAACACTCTAGGACACCCTCATGCAAGGAAAACTAGGTCTTGGAAAAGATAATTGCAAGTCTTGATGCAAGATCATTATTAGAAAGGCAAACGCAATTCCTGGATACATCAGACCAAGCCAGACATAAGGAAACATCCAAGTAACTGGATAGGGCATAACCAAGGACTCCTCTGGAATATCCCATATGCAAATCTGTTTGTGGATGATTTAAAACAGATGAGGAGGAAGGGTGCCAGAATGAAAAGGAAATAGATTTCCAATCTTAACACAGGACGCAAAGAGAGTTTGTATAGCCCCATAAATGCAGGCCAAGAAAAGATACCACTTCTCCCTAAAAAAAATTATTAACGGATTAAAAAATAGGATAGAATAACTAATGTAGCAGGCAATAATGACATCAGAACAAACTGTCTGGGACTACATTTACTCTGCCTATTAGCAAGCATTGAATAAGACGGTCTGGAAAGAGCCTTCAAGATGGGGAAAATCCCACCTGTATTTAAGTGCAATTTTTTCACAAAGGGGACTAAACTCCACTGCCCTTCTAGTGTCAGGGGTCTGGCCTCAATATCCAAAGCCTGTGCCTCCCAGGCCTGTGCCTCCAAGAAGCAGGGGGCTTGAGTGGTTTGTTTCCACTGGGGCAGCTGGAGGGACTATCAGTCACCACCAGCACTTAGGCCCACTTATAGGGAAATATTCCAGCTTTCACCTACGTTCAGCCCAAGTGGCTCACAGCCAGTTATTACTAACGTGTGGAGGAAGGGACATGCTGTTCAGAGCAAAGCACAGATGCTGCCATCAACGAGATGAAGCTGCACAAACAGGGACCAACCACATGACAGATCAGAACCATGCACGACACTTCTTTTTAAGCTAAAGGACCAGTTAAGAGTATAAGCATTACCAAACTACAACCCAGCAACCCCTAGAAGAGAAGGCCGGTTACTCAAAGTGTGAAAGATGGAAATGAGCCAATAAAGCCACACAAGGAACTGCAAAACTACAAAGTATTCGCTACCTCCCTCTTACCCTTCCTGTCGCTGGATATTTGTCTGATTAAAATCAGTGACTAACCATTTCCTATGCCTTTTTCTAAGAAACCACCATTTTTGGAGCTAGGGCTGTTTTCCCTTCTACCAGAGTCTGATTCAAGCTTGATGCAATCTCACCAGCCAAATTTCCTTGCTGTGTCTGAAATCAGTTCACTGCACAGTGAATTCAAAACAGCTATGAATCGCACACCACAAATGCCATTCTGAAAATGTCATAACTAAAGGATGCAGAAATCATATGTAAAGCCTGGCAGTAAAATCCAGAACAGCTACAGATGTTGAAATCAGTGAAGAATCGTGAAACACAGCACTGAGGCTCTTCAGTGATTCCAGGTTTTTTTGTCCTCTCTTTCACAGCTGAGTAAGAAGGTGAAAATAAAGTACATCTGATAAAGTACATGAGCATCAACTCACAAAAGAAGTGATCCAAATAAACAGCTTTCATTTTCGTTTCCCAGTTCTGTAGCCCCCAACTAGGACACACACCAGCAAACCTTAGGCCAAGCTCATTTCTGAGCCTAAGGGTCTGTCTGAGTTTTACATTGCAATGACAGATCCACATGGTTAAACACAAGACCTGTTGAATTTCCAACAGAAAAGACAGCGTTTGCTCTATGTGCCACATACAGCATGTATTATGATCTGCTGCCTAAATTGCAGATGTGGATGTGTGCCCTTCACTCTCTGCTAACTTCTTAAGTGGCCTGCACATCAATGTTGCTGAGAGGGAACATCCTTCATTTAGGGAAGCACAGTGACTGTTCCTGTATGAGAAACACCAGGGGAGATTCACAGGGAAAAAAAAAAAAAAAAAAAAAAAANNNGAAAGAAAAAAAGCCACAAAAAAACCACACACCACAAAAAAATCCAAACCAAATCCAAAAACAGTCTCATCTCAGTTTGCAAACTCACACACAGAGACCAGGCACAGTCTGGTATTTAAAGAGCCAATTCTGGGGCCTGCAGTTAGAGATGAGAATTTCATTCCTGACCACAGGCATCCTAAATTCCTATTAATGGGATTAGTTTTAAATTCTTCCAAAGAAACCTCCTTTCCCTCCCACTTGCTCTCCCCTCCCATCTCCTTCTTCACACTACCATCTCCCAGTGAGCCAGATGACAACTCAGGTTTTTCCTGAGTTTTTTCTGGTGAACTAAGCTGACACATAGGAAGAAGGAGGTTGCTCCTTCAGAGGAGGTGGAGGCAGAACCAGCACCGCTGGTCAATACAGCTGCTTGCCTTGCTAGAAATGAATCGACAAGCAAAAAGTGGGTGGTGAAACCAGTAAAACAGACAGGGAACATCTGCAAAGACAATTACAATGTTTGCTTCTACTGCTCCTTCCACACTCTTCAGATAATATATGCTAGTTCATAGCATATATAGAGAGAGGGGTTGTATTTTCATTTGAAATAAAAAGAATGTTTAAACCCCTAGTCACTTTTTACATACTGCAACAATTTCAAAAGAAAATTCACGGAGACATTAGGCTGCAAAGATTGAAGTTTACTTAGAAGGTGACATAATAGGAAAATAGGAAGGGAAAATTTGCACAAAATAATATATATCTTTTTTTGCTGCTGACACTTCAGACAGCACCAGGGATGCAATACTTCTCAGAATTCCACAAATTACTAGATTTGATAAGATAAGCAAATAATTAACCTGCAAAAAATATAAACATCATGCAATCACTATGCTTATAAGAGGAATACAAAAACCAACTTTCACACATTTAGACTGGTTTGTACATACCTGCAGCTTCCTTTTCTTCCTTGAAAGACTTCCCGTCCAGTCACTGATGCGTCGCATTCGGTTCTTTAATGTATCCTTCTTGGATGCATCCTCACCAAGGGGCTTAGTCTTTCTGCACGGGAGGGTGTAGGAGGTGTAATGTGCAGGACTTCCCTGCTCTACTCTGGAGGGAACATCAATGTCTGAGGCAAATGAGACACGGTTGCTTAGGCTACCAGGAGTGTCAATATACTCATCAGAGAGCCGGATCCCAGGTGGAGGAGTACTTTCCAAATTTGTATCCTTATAGAGATCTCGGAGTGAGGAAAGAGATGAACTTTGGTTGAAGGACTTCTTGTTGTCACCTGCTGGGAAACTGGCGTGAATGCTTGTATCTGGAGTGCTCCTGGTCAAATATGAACCATCCAGCTCATTGAGATCCCCAGCATTTCCCCAGAGAGAGTCATACCATGAAGACTCAGAGCTGAGGGAGCTTCCTTTGCTAGACCGAAGCCTTGAATCGGTAGGTGACAGACGATGGCTTGAAGAACAGTCTGCACTGGAGTTCCTCCTGACATCAAGCAGGTTATTTGGCTTAGATTCCAAGGCAGGGGAATACCTCAACAACTGCACTGGCCCACTGGATTCCTCAGTTAGTACCTTGCTGTTGTTGCTGTTGTGGAACTCGACCCTCAAGCAACCGTCCAGCTTCCCCAGGGTTTTAATGAGAACTTTTGGACTCCTCCTGTCCTCTGATGGAGAGGTTGGTGCAAGACTGTCATTCTTTCCATGCCAATTTAAAATGTGGCCATTACATTCGCGAGAGGCAGCATGATTACTTCCAGCTTGGGGGCCAATATAGTGGAAACCATTCTCCGGCAAAAACATTGCGTTATTCCCTTGGAAGTAGTCCCCTGAGGCATTTGTCCTGTGTTTGGCATGGACATTGCTTTTGGAGACCTTCATCACATTGTCACCAAGTCTAGAGGAATAGGGCTGGCTACTCTTGAAGTGTGAAAGGCAGCTTCTGGCAAGGGACCTTGATTTGTAGTTTGAGCCGCTGCTGGTATGTCCCCATCCATGCATAGAGCAAGACTTTTCATCTTTAGCATGAATGCTGCGAATTTTCAGAGAGCAAGGCTTCTGCTTGGTACCAGATGTAGTAGCAGCATGATTTTTTGATCCCTGAAGACTGTATTGGCTTTCTGAATTCCCCATTTTCTACTAAATTAAGAAGTTTCATTAGAAACAATGGCTAAAAGATAGAGCAAAAAGTAACAGGCCATTTATATCCTCTACACAGGAAAATGCCTATTTTAAAAAAATTATATTAAATAATTGTTTCCAAAAAAAAGCCATTAAATAGCCATGTACAACATTAAATTCATAACTGACCTTATTTTAGGGGCAAGTTAGAAAAGCCTATTTTCTCTAAGGTTCGTTACCCCTCTGTTACAAAGCTGGAATCTAACTCCATTGAAATCATGTCAACACCTTTCTCCACCCACACCCTTGGCAACATCCTTTTCTTATAACTTACAAAATCTCTGGCTCCCAAGAACAATGGCATAATGAAAGGGAGACAGCAAGATAATAATAACTTAGATGTAAAGTGAACTGTATTTTCAGAGAAATCCTTTCTGCCAGCAGACAAGCCCACTGCAGTTTCAGCTTGACCGAATTCTGTGCAACCAAGTGCTGCCTCAATAAAATGTCCAGTAAACCCCAGCTATGTATTTAAAAGGAGCTAATCTAGGAGAAAGGAAAAAAAAAAAATGCCAAAAATCAGAGAAAAAATAACTTGGTTAGCAAACCCTCAGCTCATAGCCTCATCTTCCACTGCAGCACAAAACTGCATTATGTTCATTCAGCACAGCGCAGTTTGATAGTTTGCTTGGTAAAACGCTCTTCAGTTTTTCAGTGTTTGCAGCGAATAGCACACACTGGAGCAGTTAAATTGCCCCACTGGGGTTACTGAAGATTTCAAATCTGCATAAAGTGCACCCCAAGGTAAAAAAGACAGTTGTGGGGTTTTTTTGTTACTCAGAATGAATCTCTACTGTTTGTATCGTACAGAAACGGCACCAAAATGCTTTTTCCATTGGCACTACGCTTCTTTACACATTGGATCTCAGACTATCACCCAAAGGAGGATGCACTGCATTTTAAAAATTGCCAAAATAAGCCACTGTGAAAGCACAGTCTTATCTTCAAGATTTAACAACCCCACTTCAAGCCCGTAGTACTTTTAGATTAAAAGTATAGTGTAAAAGAAATAGCATACCTGTAGGAACACTCTCAAACACAGGCACGGTTAGCAGTCATCATGCTCTGCATTGTCTTCGTGGCCAGCCACTATGCTTGCCAAAACCAGAATGGAGTTGCACACAGCCTTCCTAGAAAACACCAAAAAGACAAAAAAGGATTTTCAGTCAAGTATGACTTACACTTTACTCCAACTGTATATAAAACGAATAAAAAAAAGAAAAAAGATCAAAAGTTACAAATTAAGGGAAGTTTGGTAAAGGGGATTGCTGTATTTTAGACATACATTCTTATAAGCATACTTTAAGAATTGACATTGAATTACTAGAAATAAGTCATTGAGTAAATGTTTCATTTTCTCTCCTCTTTGTTTGTCTTTCTCTCTCACTGAAGAGTTAGGACAAACTTTCATTCCTCTCCACTTTTCCTTTTCAAAGACCAGTTACAGCTCGCAGTATTGTGCAGGGGTCCATTACAATGTGGATCAGACTGATCAGAGCAATGTCCCACAATGTCTGGATTCCAACCATGACCTTTGCAGTGAAAGACCACCAGGAAATTCACCCCAGCAGCCACCCAGTAATTTCCCTCTTTAGGTTTGTTCTGATTTTAACTTAATCAGCCAGTAAAACAAGGAAAAGGCTGCACTAAGCATTGCACAGACCCAGAGGTAACAAGACCCAAGCTCTTCCTAACCCTCTGAAAGTATAGGCTCTTCACTTAGCACACAAAGACCACAACTCAAAGCAAGAGGACCCAATCTGGATCTCATAGAATACACCAGCAGTTTAGGAATTGAAACATTCCATGGGAAAGAAGTAGTACAAGATGTTAGACTAAGTTTTGGAACACACTGTTAAGTTGAAACTATTCTTAACGCACCACCTCTAAAATTTTTCCTTTTTGCCTAAATTCCATGGCTACTGTTCATAATTTTCAATTGGATAGCTACTTGTTTTGAACACGCTGGATTTTGCTCTTGTTGACTCCATTTGTGGCTATTTACTGTATAAGAACCTTGAAAGAGTTTAAATTAATTTATTGGTATGTAGTTAACCTTACCAAAACCAAAGGTAAAGGTTGCCAGCTAGAACTAAAAACATTCTTACAGCAAGTCTAGAAAAATGTTAGGAAATAAATCACTTAGAAGAGATCTTGATAGAGATGCTACAGACCTACAAAAATTAATTAATGCCTATTATCACAAAAATGTCTGATAAAACAGATAAACTACTGCAATTTCATCTTAAACTTAAAAAAGAAAAGAAACCTGTAATTTTCTTACTCTCTCTAATAATTTGGAAGTTTTCTATTTATGATACCCTTGCCTGTGCAGATTTGATTTGCCTATGTTGCTAAATGCACTCCTCTATATGAACAGTTTTTGAAGTGTCATATGCAAGTTGGACTGAGCAAAAAGAATATTGATTCAAGGTCTGCAGAAGACAACACACAAACTTCCTAAGCTCCAAGCTCCTGAACAAATTGCCAACATCTAGCAGTATTCTCTTCCTATATCCTGTAAGAGGCACAAACAACAAACAAGCAATGAGTGTACATTAAGAATTCCTCATCTGGGAGCAGAAAGTACACTCAACAAGAGAGTTTTGAGGGGCTTATTTCTATTCATAAGGAAACACTGAACTCAATTTGTCTAAAGAAACAGGCAAAAAGACCATCTGGTCTCCATAGTGATTGTGCAATGGTTACGTAATCTTTTTAACAGAGTAGGTAGTGAGCAAGCTGCTGCCATGAACCCCAAAAGACAGACATTCAATTTGTCAAGGCTCGAGCCGTGGCTACCAGGGTCCATTTTACATGTCTCCAATACACAGACCACACAATGGGTGAGGGAATAAATTTATCTCAGGGTACAATCTCAGTCTGTGCAGGGATCAGTCTGCACTATAGCAGAACAGTCAATAAATTCCATAGAAATAGCCCCAAAGAATTTTTCGCAGCATCCCAGCCATTCAGAAAGCTACGATAGGCTCAACAACTGCGTACATTCCAATAACCCATCGTGGCATCTCTGAGGCTGCACAGAGACCATCACCCTGGAAATCAGCTGTCATGCCTTTCTCTTGCCTCACACTTGTGTGAAGCAATTTTATTTCTGTTACTTCCAATTAGTGGAGGAAGAGCAGAGCAAGTCAGCTTAAAGCCAAAGGCTGCATGATGCAAGCACAGGATGGTGGTCATGGACCAACTCTGGCTGTGCTCACTCCAAACACTAAAGTGTTTAACACTATTTGATCTGTGGAAGCCCTGGAAATTACAGGGCAAGGGACACAGTACAGCTTCAGCTGTATTTCTTACAGCTATCCACTGCTGCAGAAGACATGTTTTTCTTGTTTCCTATGCAGAGGGATGAATACTTCTTATGAGCAAAATCAGTTTCTATGAATATTTTCAACAATTATAATCAGCATAATTAGAAAGCAGCTCACCATGCCTGAAGATGACTATTAAGAGTTTATTTGCTTTCAATTATAACCACATTCCCTAAAAAAGAAGTTTTCAATCTTCACCCTGGTTCTCCTTGACACACTCAAAAAAACGCAGCTATGCAAACATACTAATCCGGGAACCCCACCATCCCCACCACACCCAAACATTAACACCAGTCATAACCCTAGAGACAAAAATGTATTTCCCCACCTTGGGGCTTCTCCACATAAAGCTCTCTTTAGACTTTTTTCATTTCACAACACAAACATACAAGCTCAGGAGCTCTTCTGGAGAAGCGCCTGCCACCTCTATTCCCTCATTATTACCACCACAGCTGGACTGTTTTATGAATGTTAGAGGAGAAATGACTTGCTTTAAGGTGAACACAAGTACAAGTAGTGCTCAGAAATTGCAGGGGTGCTTTCCAGTCTTAATCTCCCAACGGTTTCCAAATTTAACTCACTAACCGTATTTCAAGCAAAACTGAATCATAATAATAATATCCCAGTACTTGGTTTGCTTATGAGATATAACAAGGAATTATTGTGTTATGAATTGGTGGGAGATCTGAATCAAGAGAGACAGGCTCCCGCACTGCTCTCATCTGCCATAGCAGGAACATACACCAAACATGATTTTGCTCCTGTCAGCCATCTGCTTCCCATACAGTCACACTAACTGGCCTGGGACTCTCTAAAACTACCGGTCAGAAAATGGCAAGCTTCCAGATGGGAAGCCATCGGTAGGCTGAATGCTCCACAGCCACAGTCAGCATTGGAGAGTGGCCATAAAAAGGCAAGAAGCTGTGGTATCACCTTCCTAGGTAGGTTCTGCAGATCTGATTGACTGGGACTGTCTCAGTCCCACCACCTAGAATGCTGAAAGAGCTCAACTAAAGTCAACCCCAGCAACGTTGAACTTTAGTCTGGATTACGAAGGTAACCCTCATGAGACAAACACATGGACCAAAGCTAAGTCTCTGATGTATTTTGGTGCCTTTATCCCTCTGAGTAGCTCGTGAAAACAAATCTTCACTGGCAGATGAAAAATAAGTGGTCTACAAACCACTTACCCCTGCTGAAGCTGCCCCAAAAATCTACTGAAGAGTAGACTCGGGGAAGCTGAGTCTCACTTCAATAAACATATCTTCTGTGCCAATGGCAAAAGGAGAATAAAATAAAATAAAATAAAATAAAATAAAATAAAATAAAATAAAATAAAATAAAATAAAATACAATAAAATAAAATAAAATCAGTATGGATGAGTACAGATGAGGCCAACATAGTGCCATCAAATTGGAACCACTGAGTGAGGGCTCATTAAAAAATGCAGGAACTCATGCGAGTATTCAGTGTTACCAAGAACAAAACTCTTCATGCACAGCAGAAGAGCTTAAATTTAAAACCTCCTATCATTAAAAAGGAAAATGCATTTAAAAGATTAAGAGCTAAAAAACAGTTAAGACCTAGAGCTAGCTGTCTCGCCCGTATAAAATAAGATCCTACATAGAATCACAGAATCCTTAAGGTTCAAAACTGTCTCTAAGATCATGTTAACCCAGCACTGCCACGTTCACCACTTATCCATAGTGTCACATCCACATGCCTTTTGAACCCTTCTAGGGATTGTAATTCCATCATTTCCCTTGGCAGCCTATTCCGATGCCTGACCACCCCTTTATGTGAAGATGTATTACCTTTTTTAATACGCAATATAAAACTCCCCCTGGCACAACTTGAGGCCATTTCCTTTGGTCCTGTCACTTCTTATCTGGGACACGAGAGCAACCCCCATCTTCTCAGTTCTTCACAACGACACAGCAGGATGCCGTTTTAACTTTTGAAGAAAATCTTTCCTTGAGGAAAGAAAGAAAGAAACTGAACCGCTGCAGCCCCTTTCAGGACAGGATAGGACCAATCCTGGAATGGGCAACCATCCTGCCACTGAGCAGTCCCTCACAGCCACCTACCCAAGTATAAGCATCTGCCAAAGAAAGGCAGAGCTTCAACTCCCTCTGCAGTGACAAAAAGACTTATACAAAGAGCCTTTGAGGACAGAGTGCATCCCATCAACTACTCTCCAGTGATGAAGCAAGAGGAGTCTCGTGCTCTCTGCTGTGTTTAAAACCCTCGTTTCTACAAGGGCAGGTAAGGGCTCCCAGCCACGGAGCGGGGCCAGTGTGGTCACCTCTGGACTGCGCACATAGAGGGGGAGGCACAGAGAGTAGAAAAGGCAGCACCAGGGTCCTTACACAGGCAGCTGCCCTCAGTGCACAGCTCCTAAGGGCACCCCAGGAAACTGTCATCAGAACTAGAGCAGCTGGGATAATGGAGAATCTGAAACTATTTCAGAACAAAAAAAAAAATGAAACAGAAAATCCTCTGCTTTATAAGAAATTACCAGTTTGTTTTCTGTTAACAGCAGACCAAGTGAGAAATGTTGCAAGGTTCGATGTACAGCAATTACACTGGTGGTTTTTTACATCAGGAAAAGCTTTTTGTGTTATTTTTTGTTTGCCTGAATTGCCTGAGCAAATCCTGTGTTTTCTTTCAAACGACTTTTACATTCTCTTTCACCTAATGGTTAAAACACTGCCCATTTTAAATGGCTTACAAAATCTTTGAGATTGTATATAACTAACTTCCAGATATTAATGTGTTCATAAGTTTTCCAAAGAATCACTGTGCTTTGTGAATTCTTACACGGATACAGAATTACAGGTTTGACGCTTTAATTAACTTTTAATCTACTTTGGTTTTTAATATGAAAGTAATACAGAGTGCTAGAATGTGAACCTCCCTTCCCCTTCCTGCATGGCTGTGTATGGATGGATATGTGAAATTAATGAGGGGGGCAGGTTAGCACAACACTGTAGCTGGATTAAATGTGAAGTTTCTTACTGGAAACAATTTACTGTATTTTTTCAAACTACGCACTTTGGTCACATGCTTCCACAAATCAGAAGCAGACTTCTTATTCCTGCAATCTCAATCACATTCCTATTATAAAAATATACCATAATAATTATGCCACAGTATTCTTGGCAAGATACTTTGCATTATATACCACTGTATTCAAAGAATGAATAACCAAAACACCACAAGTATGCCTGTATTTTTAAAAAAAGGACTATTTTGCCTTAAAAATTCAATTTGAAGCCACAATTATTCACTCTCTCATTAGTCTCTGCAGAGTTCTAGTCTCCTGTATTAGGAACTATTTGGTAGCTTACACATCAGATTAAAGTCAATTGTTTTTCTCATTAAACATAAGTAGCCTTTATGACCCCAGACACTTATTTTCATGTTGTGAATCATACCTACATTGCAGATGGGCTTCTAATTTCTCTGTTTAAGCACGAAAAGGACACTCGCCTTTTCTATTTTTTCTCTTAAAATAACATTAATTCCAAAAGATCTACAGTGCTTCACATCTATATCACATCAGAATTAAACATCCCATACCTGGGATGTGATCTCTTCTATTGCTCAACCCATCACTCTAGGTCCAAGACACTGGCAGCTTTATTGAATTAGGCTTTATAGCTTTCAAGTTAGTGCAATATGGAAGGTTGAATCAAGCCTGAAGATTCTTATCATATTACACCAGTGCTGATACAATCTAAATCTCCAGGGACTTATTTTTCTTTGGCAGGAAAAACAAATTTCACCATTTATAAATGTTATTGAATTTACACACAATAGCTAAAGTGCACATCCATTTAAATAAAAGCCATTAAGTTTGTTTAAAAAAAAAATTTGAACCCACCAAGAATGCCAGCTAACATCTTGGTTTAATGCAGTAGCTGCAGTAGTTAAAGAGTTGATTTGTCTAAAAATCTATTTCATGCCCTCAGAGGGGAAATTAACTCAGTGTTGTGAAAGATTCTCAACTCACTTGGTTTGTAAGCACACTGTCAGGTGCTGGTGCAGGATTACACAGCGCTTTCAGGGGATTTCAAGGCCTGAGGCCTCAGGTGGGGAGGATGGTGCACCTGAAAGGAGCCAAGATACTCCAAGCAGGGGAGCCTGGCCTCAAGCATTGCTGCCCAGCACTTTGGAGACCAAGAGCAGGTCTGCAGGCTTTAATTAAACAAACTCCTGAAGAGGTCTCTGCCTCAGCCCTCTGTACCTATGGCAACACCAGGAGGGCAGACTTGGGTTTTCTAGTCAAACTGGGATTCCCAATTCTCCACCAGGAACATCTGCCCTACTCCTTTCTTCCTGCCCTTCTGTCGATTTCAGTAGCAACCAGCTCATGCTATCAAATACGACCACACTCAGCAGGCAGCTATGGGGATATTCTCTCCCGTATATCCCCCCAAAACTGTAGGTGCCAAAACATCAGCTTTGGAGAAGATAGGATAAAGGTTATTTTTGGACTAGGACACAGTTCACAACACCACGAGCAGCCACATAGACCCTACCAAAGAAGAGAAGCAAATGGCAGAAAGGAAGAACAATCAAAGACGGGAACATTAACACATTCCACCCACAAAGACAATTTCTGGCATAACACATTCCAAATCTACTGGAACAACTCTTAACCCATGGCATCAGAGGAAAGCCTCCTTTAGGAACTGGCAGAACAGTGTGTTTCAGGCTGAGGGACAGGGGCTGGGTGGCTGCAAAACTCCCTGCTTGTCACCTATCACACAGCCTGCTCCACACGCAGGAGGGGGAAACCAGGCTACAGTTGGCATAGTCTTTTCTACTTCTCAGTTTACACATTCAAAAATACCTGAAGGTGTCAATTCAGAAGAAAAAGCTTTCCAACCTTCAGCCCTGGGACTTCTTGAAGAGGACAGAGGATCTGGGAGTTAGACACCAAAAGTAAACTTGAGACACAGTCCCTTGGAAAATTGAAAGCAGACTTTGATTTTTGCATGCCAAGAGCTCTACAGCAGTAACACAGCTTAAGGCTTCCTTTCCTGTACCCCTGTAGTACCAGCATGTTACTCGCACATTAAAAGAACAAAAAGACTACACTGAGGATTAGGTTTCCTCACTAAAAAAATTGCTTTGTAGCTTCACAGCTTCACAGACTGCTTTATTCAGAATCCATCCTCCCATAGTACGTGGATACCCTTTTCCCACATAAGGTAATCAGACAAAAAAGTTCCAGCTCTTGCCTCTAAGTTGAAGCTTACTATACATTGTATAACATTATCAAATCATCCATCCCAAAAGAGAAAGAAATGCATGATTTCCGGAATGAAGTCACCAGCGTACAAAATTAACTCAGTGACAACATCAGCAACAGGCACAAACAAAGTTGCAAACTCTGATTGCATTGCAAAATCAATTAATCACCACTCTGGGGGGAAAAAAAAATATAAAAAAAAAAAGGAAATCAAAGGGATGAAGGCACTTCTCCATTTTTCGGGCATTTTCCTCATTCCTGCCATGGAACATAGTATTTTCACTATTTGTGTACAATTATGTATTAAAAAATTTTGTAGAAAGATCAAAACCTGTGCTGGACCTACCTCAGGCAGATGCAGAAGCTTTGGTTTTCCATACCACCCCAGTTCAGCAGTAGTAGTAGCGTTGACTGAAATTTTTTCCTCTAACACTACACAAACATTACACCCTTGCTTGGGTACTACTCGTTGTAAGTCACTCTAAGTATTACTGAGAACAGACAGGAAAAATTTTTAAAAAATTTAAAAAAAAGATTCAGAGGGATTTTCAATTCACTGTATTAGAAGAGACACTTAAACATAACAGAAGCTGTAGTATTATTAAACACACTTTCTCATACTTTGCCTTAAAAAAAAATCCAGCCCCATCATAGCAGAGATGTAAAATCCCAGCAGTGGTTTATTTAGCAATTCAGGCAATAGAGTTTGACAGAGTTTGACCAAGAACTGTTCTATGGAGGAGAACCATCCACATTGGGTGCAGCTACCCCTAGCAGAGGCGGCAGAGGGGCTGCAAGTCCTGGCACCGCAGCAGCCCACTCTGCCCTCCGTTTTCAGAGGTTTCCCAAGTCCTTCCCCACTTTTCTTTCAGTGCTCCAGCTCTGGCTGGCAGCTAGAGAGCAGAGAAATGTCTGCTCTCCCCCAGCATCTCCCTGCCGGTTCCCATCCCGCTTACCTTCCCCAGGGCGCTGCTTGCAGCCTCCCGGCTGCCCCGAGACTGCCACGGGAACAGGGACACGCAGACACAGCCTCTCCCTGCCCTGGGCATGCCAGGAAACTGTGCCTAACACTTCAGAACGCACAGCCGCCGGGAACTAAAAACAGATCCTGCGCGAGGCTGGATGTATTTTTGTCTGCAGGCTACACACCCTCCTCCCGTTCAATTTTTTCCATTGGTGGAACAGCATGATGCAGGCTTAACCAGAGGGTGGTTTTCCACGGGCCGCCTGGAAGGATTGTGCGGGCCGGCCTGCCGCGATGCCGGGCGGCCGCCGGGGAATACACCGTGACTGAGCTCTTGTCTGACCCCACATTCCTGAGCCTCCAGGCTGCTTCCACAGGAAAGCTGCTTGGAAATCTGCTGAATTTCAAGGCGTTTGCCTCCCTGAAGGTAGCTCCAGGGTCTCCTCCTCTTTATTTTTTTTTTTTCTTTTTTCTTTCTTTTTTTTTGTCTTTTGTGGGGGTTTTTTTTTTTTGTTTTTTGGGGGTTTTTTTTTTTTTCTGTTTTTTTTTTTTCTTTTTCCCCCTAAGCTTGTTAGGAAGGAGTGGGTAACTCTAATATCCTTGAGTGAGACACCCTGGCAAAAATGTAATTCCTCAAACCACAGCAGGAATGCTGTAGCCACAAAAACAGACTCTTAGGAGCAGCTCTCAGTTGCGTTTAACAATTCTGCACAACAGCATCACGGATACTGGATAACTGCAAACTCTGGCACTCTCTTCCTTGCCACTTTTCTTTAGTAAGACATTTACACTTTCCCATGGAAATAATTACCTTCTCCGGTACGTTTTTAACAACTGGTTTTTAATAACTGACCTTAGATAAAATGCGTCTCTTCACATGCAAATGGCATCACCCAAGTTTCAATATACACAGCTAGGCTATTAATCCCTAATAGTTAGGTGCATGAACAATTGCTTTATTACTAGAAAAAGCTCAAACTTCATTGACTGCAGCAGCAGTTGGTGAACAAACTTGGCCAAAAACAATGCATATTCTAATATAACTGCAGAGTTACATTCAAGTGCCAAGCGTGAAAATACAGCCAAGTTACACTCCAGATGACATGTTCATTTGAAAAGAAATACATGAACACTATAATAAAAAGCATTAATAACTCACAAAAGCCCCAAATCAATATGTAGGTCCACAATAATGAAATAATGATTTGCACAGTAACAGAGGAATTGCCACCTAAAAGTGGACCCCTGTTCCACTATGTTTGTTTTTCAGACTCATTAGAGGAAACTCCAGAATCCAGCAGCTTTGAAGTAATTTGGAACAAAATTCTATTCAATCTCCAAAGCCCAGTTATAACTAACTCATCCACTGGAAAACAACAACTTGGATCTCTTCTCAAACTTCACAGGTTCACAATATTATCCCTGAATACAGCCTTCTCATCACAGCAAAGGTCAAATCTTTCCTTGAATTCTACTGACCGCCATTAAGTTTTCCATATGAAAGTTCCACAGGCCAGTTTTTGTAAAACCTAACAGTGCAGTACACGACTTATGCCCATATTCCTAAATTCTACAACTGAAGATAGGGCTGCAGGCTTCACCTTTGCTTGTTCTGGTAACATCTTTTCCCTCTGTGCAAAGCAGACTATTTTCTTCATGTTCCTGGTACAGTTACATTCTTTTCAGTCAGCATTCTGTGGTCCAATTATTACTAACAGGCCAGATCCAAGTCTCGGGACTAACATGGAAGCAAGGACAGCTCACAAGTTAAAGTACCAGGTCTCTCTCAGGAGAAACAGCTGACCCCTGGTCCTATCTCCCTTCTCACACAGAGTACAGCGTTTCTCCCTTGAGTCCACCTCTTGGGTCACTAACAAAACCATGTTCAAATGATTCCTTAGATAAAATCCTTACACAACCAGTCCAGAAGCCTTTCATCATCACTATTCTGCTGAATTTATCTATCTTAAAGCTGAAACGTTCAGAGGACTAAATACTATTCCCAAAGATGTCTCTCTAGCACCCTTTTCAAAAAACAGTGATTCTTCCTTAATGAAATATACCTGGACCAACACAACCTAGAACCCAGCTGAATCACAGTGCCTCACAATCTTTCAGTAACAGGCAATGAGGCTGTCCTTTCCCTTCCATTTCCATTTGCAGAGGGTTGCTCCCAAATGTCAACATGTATTCCTGCTATTAGTGCAAAAAGCTCAATCCTGTACTTTCTTCTTGAAGTTCACTGCCTGTGATCACTGCAGTCCTAGGGGTCATTCAACTACTTACTACATTATTTCTAATCTAACGGTGTATTCACTATGCCTTCCACTTTCTATCACCCTGTTCCATCAATGCATTTCCTCTCTTTGTGACAAGGCAATGAACATTTATTAAATTTGGTCTTAAGACTCCAGTTGATACCCCCAAGTTCATTTTCAAATAAGTTTTATTTTCAAAATTTCACCTCTAATATATCTAACTGATTACTTTTAGCACACCTACATTGCCTGTTAAAGGCATACTTTTCTGACCTCTACTTGACTTTTGTGGTACAGTCTAGCTTGTGGGTTACAACATGAGGGTCCTTATTTATTACACTCCCCAAACTGAATCTCCACATCCACCTTGTCACCCTTTTCTCACATGCTGCCTTGCCATTATCAACTTGGGACAACCTGATAATGGAATATTGTCTGGAGAGCAAGAAGGAGTAGGCAAGCCCCAAGGTAAAAACAATAGACTAATCTCTTACTACTATGAGAAGTATTTACGCACCTCACAATCTTCCACAGATGTATTATCACATCACATATTGCTGGGAAAGGGAAGGGTGTCGTTATCCTTATTTTCTAAAGAGCTGCTAGGTCACACAGGAAATTAAGAGGTATTTCAGTACAGCAAGAGGAACACCCCTAGCTTGTGTTAATGTATGTGTCTGGTAGTTTAGTGGCTCTTAATGTCTCTGTTTTGCAATAAAAAAAAACTGCAGTTTTTGTAGATATGTCCATAATGGAGCGAAAAATATAGTTGTGTGTATTAATTTTGAGAATTAATTTCTCTCCATCTATAAAGATGCCTTAAAGCCACTTAATTTTATAGATAAAGAGAAATTAATCCTCAAAATTAAAGGCAGGTATTCTAACCTAATTTTTTATATCACTTTTACACTACAGAACCTTATATTTTACTTCAAAGGTGCTAAGACATCCCACTATCACCACAGTTTTGTTTCTTAAACAATGGAAATCATTAAGAAAAAGATAGAAAAGGCACCTATCCCCAGCATTCATGCTGAGACAGTGACATACTTCCTTCCCTAAAGTCAGCCTACTTTCATATACATGTGCCACACCTATAAAATATCTTTTCCTAGACACAGTGCAGTCTGTTTCTAAAATGCAAGTTCTCCATTTTGCCTCTTGATCTCTCCTGCCTGGCTCACCTGATATTGATACAGCTGAGCTGTGTGAAAATTCCTGATCCATAAGGTCCCCCAACTAATACTCAACAGATGGGTGCTAGATGGGCACATGTGGAAAGATATCAGTGTCTTGCTGATCATGGTTTAACCACAGACTGTTGCAGTACACAGATGGGTACAGAGCCTTCCCATGAAATCCAAAACAGGTTCCCATGCTCTGTGAAACAGAATCTATGTAGGAATAAAGAAATTTTAAGTGGGAAATTTTGGTTCTTAAATCAGAAACGTCCAAAAAGCTCTCTAGAAAGCTGGGAAGCTATGTTATACAAAGTGTAACTAATGCTGAAAAGTAATTGCGTGTTGTTGTCAACAGGATAATAACCAGAGATGAGTTTCAAAGCCTTGCTGATCTCATGACTGAAACATCTGAATCATGCAACATCTGCTAAAGAAATATTCTCATTAAACCATACTTAAGATCCATTCTTTGTATCTTTGGCCTTGAAGTGGAACCACACAAGAAACACAGTGGTCTCCCCTTCAACCAGTGGTGAAGGCAAACCTTACAACCCATGAAATTCTTCCATAAAGACATCAGTTCAGTTTCTGAGAACTCAACCTTCTGCAAGCCAGAGCTCACACACTTAGCTTTCTGGTCTCATCTCAAAGTGTTTATCAGATGCAAAATGACAAAAAATTATTTAAGTAATTCATTACTTAATTCTAATTCAGAGAAGTTTGGGAAAAGAGTAAACAGGAGCCTGTGTGTCAGCCCGTTCCTGCTCACCAGAAAGCAGACTATTTCACTTAGTGAATGAGATCATCAACACAAGTCTAACAGCTCTGGCTATAGGTCAGAAAAGAAGTTAAGCAACAAAAACATGATGTACATCAGCACAGTTTCATACCCTTAGTTATCACAGAGACTTACAATGCCCTACAATGCCCTAAGTGCCTACTACTTTTCTGTCAGTCTCCTGTTCTCTCTGTGAAATACTGTGATGAAAGAGATCAAAGAGATCCTCCCCACCTCCCTGTGGAGCAAGTGTGCCCTTACCCAGGCTCAGCAAAGAAGAGGGGCTTGCTGTACAGACACTCTCCACACACACATTGTGTCCAAAACAGTGAGAATCCACTGCCATTTAAAGCATGCAATAAAACATATTTTTAAAGCAAGATAGATTTTTCCTTTCTTTTTATGTTGCATGGTTCTTTAGCACTGCTGTAGACAAGGGCTTACTATCTGTGGTTATCATCTATCTTCAAGTCTTAAAGAGAATAGTTGGGGAATCAAAGCGCCTCTAGTTACTGTCTTATTCCTTTCAGTATAATTAAATCAAGAAAGATAAAACATGATCACATGATGGCAAGGCACATGGTATGAGCATTACCAAAAAATGCCAAGACAGGAGAAAAAAAAAAAAAACATTAACTATGCAGCCTCAATTTCAACAACTAAGCATGCTGGATTCAAGAAGCCTGGCATGCAGTGATCCACCAGTAATCCTGCACTTGGAACTGGCTGGGATAGAGCTAATTTTCTTCATAGTAGCCTTTATGGTGCTCTGTTTTGGATTTGTGACCAAAACGGTGATAGCACAAGACCAAGATCAGAATCTGTCTTAAACAGTACTTGCTACATCCAATATCACTGAAGCACAACTGATGCATCTTTTTTTGACAAGCACTCTATTTCAACAATACACTTTTTCAATAGCCAATGAACAGCAACAAATTTGAGTTAGCCAAATAAATTAAATTAAATAGGTATTTGTATCTTCCAAGCTATAATTAAAAGCTCTTTTCCTGCAATAGATACATGTTAAAACGCTGTCAATTTAGGATAGGTAATTTGCAGGAACAAAAATCTAAAGCTTGGACAGATCTCATAAAAATATGAATGCAAAGGTTTTTGGAATACATTATGTTACAAAATGAGAACTGAAGCATTCACACATGCGGTTTAGAAAAAAAACTTGTCTATTAAACATGTAAAATATTTGAAGATGGAGTAAACAATTTGTCACAAGAATATACTAAGAGATCTTACAGCACAAATATTTACAAAGCACACGTTTTTTTCACATTGCATTACTCCCATTGCTTGTTCCATTAGCTGATCCAACAGACCAGCTAATTGCCTGTACAAAATTGACTATTTGCTGTCATTCATTCAAGACAGAAGCACAAACAGGTGCCAGGGGGTAGGAACTTTAAAGGGTTGTTTTCTAACCAAACCAGTTAAATAATTATTATATAACTTTTCTTTATAATACTGATAATGGGTTCATCAATTAAGTTAGAAAAATGTGCAGTCAGAAATAAATGTTACAGAATACAGAAGGATGGCAAAGATAAGTATGGCAAAGTTTCTAAGAAAATTGTGTCAAAACACTGTTTACTTCAATAGCGTGAACCAAAAAGGTATACAAAATAGACTGTTGCATACTGAATTTTGACTAAAGCAGTCCTGAATATGTGTATGATTTTATAGGAAGTTTCAAGACACTAATGTTTCCCCAGAAGTTTCAGATCCTAAGGTTAGAGGAGTATACAGCAAGTTCTGCTTAACAACACCTCTAATCATTGTGTTTGTGGAGAAGCACTTCAAAATGCAAAATAAGAAATTAACACAACAGAAGGAATATTAAAGAAATAAAATTTGCAGAGGGGATGTTGTTTACCTTTTTTTTTTTTTTTTTTGAGTCTTGATTGTGGTTTCTCATTATAGCTAGGCTGGCAAACATACTAAAAGTGGTAAATGGCAATATTAGCAGCTTATTACAATATCACTAAATTAACTAAAAGAAATACTGGAGTATAAAAGCTAGATGAAGTCTGGCTAACATGTGTTGCTTACACCCACAGGCACTGCCTCAACAGAGCGATGCACAAATCCTGCAAAGCTATTTGCCTGAAGCAGAGAGAACAATGAGAACAAGTTCAACATCTGCCAGGGTGTCCAACTGCTCACAACCATTTTTCTGGTCAGAGGGGGCATTGTTTAAGTTGACAGGTTCCTAATGGCCTGAATTATTTAGCAATTCTCAAAAGACTCTTTCTACTCATTAGAGAGGAAAATGCGAACCACCCCAGCCAGCGTTCCCTTGCTCCCCGGGAGATGATCATGCTAATTGACGAGAACATCACAATGTGTCCCATTTTAATCACATGAGTTAAGCAGGCAAGAGGCTTCTATTATCCCCACCCTACAATGAAAGATGGAGAGCACCAACTCCCACAATAATATGCACCTCAGTTTATTATCATCTCGATGGTTTTTTTAAAGCCTTCAGTCTGAACAAAGAGGGTATGTGTTGCTGCTAAGCACTGCACTCACCGAACTAAGCAGAGAAGTAAAACACATTAAAGAGAAAACTGAAACTCACAGTTTGAAGCCAAATGCTAAGTGAACAACAGTAAGCATCTCAACATATGGGAAGTTAGGGGGAGGCAAAATAGCTGTTTATTGATTCTTTTCTTCTCATCTACCATATGATAGATGACAGATACAAAATAGAGTAGCAGCACAGAGGTTACAGACAAGTGACACTCATAGCTAAAATGCCAGATCTTTCAAACATATTCTCATCTCTAATATACATAGAAATGAAGGGGAACACTACTAGTAACAGAAGCTTTATCTGTGGTGGATTATTTCTCAGTCACTTAGGAGCAATCAAACATGCTCTGCAGCAGTAATTATCTCACCTAATCCTAGCCTTTCTAAACATGGGAAAAAAATGCAAGTCTTACAATCAACAGTACTGTCTTATTTTCTTCACAGCCTTAAAAATTTGGAATCTCTTCAAAACATAAGATCTGAACAGAGTTCCTCATGTAAACTTCACAGGGAATGTTAGTGCAGTAATTAGGAATGTCTGCATTAGACCTCTTTTACCAAAATACAGACCATGTGTGAGAAGAAAGATTTACAACTGCATTCAAAAGCTATAACGGAAGACATGTAAATATTTGGTAGATTACCATTCGGAACACAACAGCTATAGAGAATTGCCAATTTGATGGAAGGACAAATGGAAGGAGAATACTTCCAAATTAATATTATTACTTCTGTTCTTAAGCAACCACAATATGAATAAAAACCAGCAAAAATTAATTACCTTAATGCATATAATAGAAGTTCAGGAAATTCCTTTCTTATTCTTTAAAGAGATGCTACAAAGATAAGCCTTCCAATTAACATGATCAAAAAGTAAGCCACCAGCTCACCAGCTTACTTACAAAATATTTATTTTGTCATCTGCATATAAACATTTCCAGAAGCAGATTAAGTCAGCAAGCTAAATGGAAAACAAAAAAATCTTCTGCCAGCATGACACTGTTATTAAATAACTAAAAGCCCAAAAATGTAGAGAGACAACATGATGCTGGCCTATTCAGCCATAAAATTAATTTCCAATAACCACAATTCAGCGTGTAGCTTAGATCATACGTAGCATTTTCCTATTTGAGAGCGTGCAAGATTGATTGTTACAGGCTCAATCGTCCCATACACAGGCAAACAACAAGTAAGGAATGACTAAAGCAGCAAGATTCCCCCACTGAGCCTCCTACACGAACTTACATTCAGGCAAAGGAGAGGTGGGGTCTCTCCCAAGAAACAAAAGCAGAGGATTATGCGAGAAGCCCAAGACCATCTGCACAAAGTCATGTGGCCAGGGATTTCCTCTTCCCCTTCCTTGCTGTGTGCTGGGCATCCTTTCCCACTTCCAGTCTGAGCTGCACGGTGGGCAGCAGAGCTGGACTTAATTACCAGCTCAGGGACAAAAGAGAATCAGGGACCAGGGGTTTCTGAGGCCCTCTTTGCCCATACTTACTGCCTTCCAAGCTAAGCCACTTATGGATGTAATCCTTAATACCCCAGCATGCAGAAGTTCATAATGTCTGGGTCATTGTAAAATTCTGCACACCCTCGTCCCAGCCTAGCCCCTCTTGCATTCCTGAGAGTGGATTCAGCCAGGCACAGTCACCCTGCTCCCACCCATCTCCCAGGCACAGTGCTGGGGCTTTTCCGTGCAACCACGCTCAGAAACACACATGTGTATCCCAGTTTCATGGGAATTGACAAGCGGAGCAACAGCATTTTGTGCTTTCCATTTTCCCTAACTAATTTAAGTTCCTTCCTCCTTGCCTGAGGTAGAAAGATCAGGGAAAAAGAAAAAAATGTTCTTGACCTCAACAGGATATCTTGTTAGGTTATGCCAGCCTCAAGGACTCTTTCCTGGCATCTGAGAAGGGGGTTACAACTAACACTCCTGCTGTTTCACTTTTTCCTTGAGGCCCAGAAGGTAATTCCATAGCATTTTTCCAAATATAATGAAACATTAACCCAATTTGCAATAAAGGCCATTCACAAAGCAATGTTTGGATGCTCTTTGACTTCAGTATCACTAAGCAATGTGCTGCAGCACATATGTTTTTCCAAAGTGCTCAACACTTTCTAAACAATACCCATACTGTGTGAACACTCTACTGTGTGGCAGCAGTTTCTGAGTCCTGACTGCTCTCTCCCTCCTTATCAAGCTGCCTTGTCATCTTAATGATATATTATTGCTGATATAACAGCATCGTTAAGATGCCCAATCCAAGCCAACCACAGATAACAGAAAGACCTCTCTGGGCTTTGGATCAGGGCAAAAGCAGTTGAAGTACCCAGAGGAAAAGTCTCTGCTTTTTATTTCAGAATAGTCCTTAAAATATGCCTTACTCCAGGTATTTTATTCTTGACCTTATGGCAGGCTACTAAGGTACACTGAGGCAACATATTGAAACATATCCCCCATCTTAAATTCAGATTATTGTATCTTTACTATCTCAAACTTGCAGAAAAGTAAAGTAAGTTAAAAAAAATAAAATCAAGAAAATATTACATTAAGCAAACTGTCACCTGGTTTAACTATGCTAAATACAGAAAAATAATACTCTCTTCAGCAAACACACTCACTACGTACTGAGTTTATCAACGCTGGCATTAGTTTTGCAGTACACATGGGACAGTCTGCAGCCTCTTCTTGCAGGGTGCATTTGTGAAATGCAAGATGACCTCAGGACCATCCCCAGAAAATCCTTAACTTCTCTCTAAAACACTGAACAGTCATTAACTTCCTGGCCCAATCAAATCTTGTTAAGTACCCCCCAACAATAGATATAAACTGATCAACCTTCCAATGCAAGATTCATGTCTGGACCTCGATTGTGAACAATATTCAAAAACAAGGAATGTCTGGATCTCAAAGTTTTACTTTATTGTGTCTGGAATAAATCAAATCCACAGTCTAACTTGCATTGTAGCTCTGCATTTCTGAAGTGCTTCCAGCGTAATATTTTAATCTGGTCAAATCACTATTTTTAGTAAATGGAGAAAGTAAAAAAAAATTTTAAAATCATATGTTTGATAAAGTATTTTTCTTGAAATATGAAATTGGTGGAGAGAGGAAGTCCATATCAAATTCTGCAACATGTTTTGGTAATTTACAATTTTTCATTTTTCCACAACAAACTTCTACAGCTGACAGCTCTGAATTTGATAAATGAACACATACACAGAGAAAAAAAAAATGCAGAGCACCTAATTTTCAATGTGGTGGTCTATATTTGCAATGTTAAGATGAACTGTCACAGCTCAATATCCCTGACAGACAGCAAGCCTCTCTAGTGGGTACACTTGTTTGGCCCACCAGCATCTGAAGAACTGAGCAAAACTACAATAGTATGACAACAGTACAGTGCTTCTAATATGCCTTGTCAGCCCCAGTTATAAAGTTTGCAGCTGTTACAGCAAGCTAATGCCTCAATACGAACAAAAGTGAAAACTCAGCAGTGACCCTTGCAGAGACTGCAAATACTGTTTTACTTTGTGCCTTGTTACTTTGTCAAGGTACACACAAATAAAGAATTTCAACTATGAGCAATTCCATTTCTAGGAAATGAGAATGGCCAATTAACTAATGGTCATGCCTCACTGTAAAAAGTGTTTCCTGATCTTCAGAGAGAACCTCTGTGGCTTCAGGTAGTGCCTGTTGCCTCTGGTCCTGATGCCAAGTACCACGGAAAAAAGCCTGAGCTGCATCTTCTTTGTGCCCTCCCCTCAGGTATTTCTATATGTTGGTGAGATCCTCCTGAGCCTTCTCTTCTCCAGACTGAACAATTCCAATTCTCAGCCTTTCCTCATCCAAGAGATGTTTCGGTCCATCATCCTTGTGGCCCTTCATCAGACTCTCCCCAGTACCTTTATTTCTCTTTTGTACTGAGGAACCAGAAATTCATCTTCACACTTTCTGGCAGCAGAGGCTGAGAAGCCCTTAAGCCAAATGCCTACCACCATTTGCTAGCGACTGGCTGATGGAAGAATGGAGATGCTGACCAGCACCATGGCAGGAGTCTGACAAGAGCTTTCCGGCCAAAAGCTGAGCTGACAGGCTCCCCACAAGGCCAGAGCCCCTCTGCCTTGGCATGGAGAGAAGCCCAGCATCACTAAAAACCAGAGCTAGTAAATGTAGCTCCTTGGCTCATCCATTTTGTGTCCTTTATCATGCCTGCTTCCTACAGGTTTCTATGATGGCAATTATAGAGGGTGAAAGAAAGCAGCTGCTTTATTTACATCCTTTGGCAGGAACAGGCAAAATGTCTTTCTCTCCTTGGCTCTGAAATACAAGGAATTACAAACAAACACAAATAGATGCATGTGCATTTCCTAAAGATAGAATTAAAAATCAAACCTTGCTCCTGTGAAGGAGCTCCATCTCCCTTTCAAGCAGTCTCTACAGAAGACTCTCTTATTCTGCAAGTACAGGCTGAGCATCAAATTTGACCTATTACAGCATGCAGCACTTTTCCTCTGCTTTGTGCTATCAGAAACAAGCACACAAGACAGAAGGATCTTGAGAGATGTTCCCTGCTTCTATCACTTTTTGTTCAAGAATGGAGTGCAAACAGCAGATCTGGTCATGCCTCTGTCATTCATTCTTATTGGTAGAGGACATAAACAGTTAAAATAAAGCTTGTCTCAAGTACAATCGGCAGGGAGAGTCTTTCCAAAATACTGGAAGTTGTTTTAATTAAACACCTGAGTTCAGAGCACTGACTCAGAAGATGACATTTCTGGCAAGTGTACATGGACTAAAAAACATGCATCATGTTGTTACTCTGGGAAACAGAATTTCTTATGACTCCAGAAGTACCATTTACTACCCAGGAAATGCAATTTCCATGGAGAAAAGCACTGTGTGGCTTTTTGGCTATGCACAGATTTCTATTTAGAACTGTCAATTTTCCCTTTCTTTCTGTATTACTGCATTTCTCGTACTACACCATGCTTAACGCAGGTACTCTTAGGAAGCCCATAAACAGCAATTTTCTTCCTGTACTTGGCTTGTACTGCTCAGCCATTGTACTGCTCTTTCCTCTCCCCTCCCCAGGGACTTGAATCACCAGGTTCTTTCCCTTTCTCTTATAATACATAAGTCTCACTCAATATTGGTTTTTTTCTGGTTTATATTGCTATTTTGTACTCTATGAGGTGAGGTAGCCATTCAGGATCCAAATAAGGTGGCAGATGGAACAGTAACTTTATCCTGCAAGCTCCAGGTCCATAGCAGAACTGGGAGTGGCTAAGACGACGAAAAGATAAACCCCTTCTCAGAAAAATTAAGTGCAAAACCTTATGAATTCGTATTTGGCTGGCTCTAAAACATGAGGTCACACATAGGGTTTTCTTTTTAAATTAGTATTAGGTTATTCTTTAAAATGAAAGGAAAAAAAATAAAAAGAAAAAAAAGAAAAAACAAAACAAACTCCAAACCAACAAATTACTTATGTAGTATTTTAAAACAAATTGCCTGGTAACACTTACAAGTCCAGCTGCAGGACAACAAAGACAATGACAATGCCAGACTGTCATCCCTACATCAGGAGTAACTTCAATGAGATCAATGAAATTATTCTGAAGAAAAGAAGGAAATGCTGGGGGGGAAAAGGAAAATCAAGCTGTTTTGTTGAGTTTAATTCATCTATTTCACACATTTACATCTGTTTCTCTGCTTTCTCTGTATATTAGATGAAGACTGAACCTGTGACCACCCTGGAACACAAGGGAACTGAGAAACCTGCATTTCAAGAACACATTGAAGATGTTAATGACTTATGTAACTTGGTTACATTATTCACCGTTGCCACTGTTCCCTATTTCTTTCCAAAAAATGGTTGCACCAGATTCTTCTGAAGACAATGAAGGCTATGTGAAGTGATGGACTATAAGGTCTCTCTTTGCTAGCACATTCAATTTTCAGGCTGTCTCTGTCCTTTTAGGAAATACAGTGTAAAGCTGACAAGTGGGAAAACAAAAACAAAACAATCCATTTACAGAGAACTTCATGAACTGAACAAATTGAAACTGTGGTAACCCCCCACGCATCCCAAAAAACCCCCACAACAAATAACAAAAGTATTGAAGTTGTCTTATTTTCCCACTAAGATTGTCTGAAACCAGATGGGGTTTCCTAAAGACATATGGTCCTACTTATATTAAAGTAAAATTCAGATCTGATCATTTTAATCCCCCATAGCTAATTCTATTTGCCTAACCAAGAGTTAAAATAACTAGCACAGCTCTCCCTCCTCTGCTGGTTCACTGGGAGGCATCTACTCTGCTTTTCCTTGCTTTAAGCACTCAAGATAAGCAGTTCTTAAGGGCCAAAAGACATTACCCTACAGATTATATGACATAAATATTCTTCTTCCTCCAGCTTTTGGGAGAAAAACTCTCCATTTTACTTTATCTTCTGAAATAGTCTCTTAAGAGAATGCATCTCTGGGTTTTGGGGTTTGTCTTTTTTGCTTGTTCATTTTTTGGAGTTTTTTTTGTGTTTGTTATTTTGGGCTTTTTTCGTTGTTGTTGTTGCTGTTGTTGTTGTTTTGGGGGTTTTTTTTACAAAAGCTATACCTGTTTTACTTACAACACCAACAGACAGAAGAGGAAACCTGCAACTACAGCAATATGGATCATTAATCAGTCCATAAAATTGTTGTCAAGACCTGGACAAAATTCACAGATTATTCTGTGTTCACAAAGTTTTCACCAAACATCTGTAACAGTGTGGGGGGTGGGGAGGAGCCTAGAGCACTTAAGGCAATTGATTTTGCCAAGTTTATGTTATGAAAACCCCAAAAACTAAGATACATGGTGCTCAGTGTATCTTAATGTGCCTCCTTTTCATTTATTTTAAGAAAACATTTTCCACCTGGCAGGTTTTAACTTTTTTTATTCAGCTCTGTTCCTAAATACTCATCACTGTCCTACTTGCTCCTTTTCTCCCGTAATAAATTCCTCTTTTGACCAACATCACACAGCTCCCAGGTATCATTAGCTGTCTCCACACTTATCACTTAGACTTTTCATAAGGGGCTGGAGGCTAGGACATCTTCAGTGTCTGTGGACAGTGGTCCTGGAGCACTAGGGCTCTGCTGATTTCCAGCTTCTCTCCCCACTGTCAGCAACCTGACTGAGTGGCATGGAAGGGTTAGGAAGGAGGGCAGCCAAGTCACACTTCCATGAGGCTTTTGAATTAATTTCTGTTAGTTCTATGAAGTAATTGCATCTTTTGATAAACTTTCTCCATTCTTTCTTGTAGTCATCACATTTAAGACATCCTGGACAACAAAATCAAGTAAATACATTGTTTATTAATTTTATATATAACTCAAATTTCAAAAAAAAACCACTTAAACTAGGATGCCATTAAAATGTCACACGTAAGTGCAGAATTAAAAATGTACTAAAATTAGGTACAATCATACAAATATTTGAATAGGAATGATTCCTTATAACATGACTTACTGATACACAAAAAAGATAACTATGACAGCTTCTCAGTTGCAAAACAAAATTTAGCATGGTAAAATAACCACAGAGAACCAACCCAGCTCTAGGAAGAGAACTTGTACCCAGTACAAAATGAGTTTAATACATTCACTCCTACCATACACAAGTGACCCTTAGGATGGCAGCACAAGTCACTCTAAACCTTCCCATGCTGAGGAAGCCCAGTTTCCTCAAACATACAGGATTTGAACACAGCAAAAGCCTGCAGTCAGACACACCAGATGCTGGTCTGTTTTTCTCCTACCCCAAATCAGTTCACATTTAACACTCTGGTTTACCACCAGGGAGGGAAGTGGGTTGGTTTGTTCTGCCTTCCCTTTCCACTTCCCTCCCAGGCCACACATGAAGGTAATGAGAATGCATAATAAGAATCAGACAAAATGCCATTTATTGCTTCATGTTTGTATAATAGCTGCACTCAGACGAGGGCCTCCTTGCACAGGCACAGCACACAGAAGGAAACCCCAAACCCCTCTTTTTCCAAGGCTGTTCCTCTCACAGGGACAATTATATGCAATGCCACTTAACTCTGAGGCATCTTATATCCACCTGAAAAGTAGACTAATTTTTATTGTTGTCATTTTTCCAGAACAGAATAAACACAATTTTGAAAAGAGAGGGGAAGATTGCACACAACCCCCGAGGGCAGGGTACAGTCTCTTTATGTCCATTCATACAGCAAGGGAAGTGATGAATTCGTGACACTACTACTTGCAAATTAACTTTCTAGTTGAAAACAAACATCTTCAAATGCATCTAACTACTCAAATAGAGACGAGATATCACAGAAGCAGAGAAAAGAACATTCAAGGACTCCATCTTGATACCCTAGGAACCAATATCACTTAGAGTGAAGCACGTACACCAGCTTTTTTAATGACAACAAACCTGCCAAAACTAAGGAAATAAAAATATTGTTGAAAATTGCTGAACATAATTGCCCTCCATCCATGTATGGCTTCTGGAGCAAAGCATTTGAGCTGCCAGGACTGCAAACAGAGACTGTTTAGCAAAGCCAGTCAGCAGCTGGGCTCTGCTTTTGCTGGGAAGATGAGCACATCAAGACGGAAACAACAGATGGAGGAGTCTGAAGAAATTCAAGGTCATTGAGGGAAATGCTTTTATCCTGGCCCTGAGATAAATCAAGACAGCCCTGTCTTGGTAAAGTCATAGTTGAAAAGTGGACTGAAAAGGTAGGGAAAAAGTAGAAGATCAATCCTACTGCCCCCTGCTGCTGGATTCCAGCTGCTTGCTGAAGGGAGGACTTTACATATTCACCATAAAGGAACAATTCTTCTTAAAAGAAATACTTAATTCTAAAGGTCACTCTACTTCCTAATGTAAATAACCCAAATAGCAAACCAGCACCAAAAGGCATGCCATGCCAATATTTAACACAGGAAGTGTTACTGAGATCAACTGCTGACTTCCATTTAAAAAAATGCAGACAGCTTAAGGACTGATATCTATTTGTTGGTCTGACCTCTTGGGTCTTTAAATCCACTCGATTATGTCCAAAGAAAAGTCTTTTAAGGACACTCAAAAATATAATGGCACATACTTCACGATGGAAAGTTATTCTTTGGCTCTTCATTCTTCTGACAGACAATCCCAGGAAGCTGCAGCTCTTGAGAACTCTTGATCAGCTTCTCCTGTAAGCACAGTCAGGCAGCAAGGTCAAAAAGAAAATTACCTATAAAACAATTTTTAACACTACTTTTCCCTTTTTACAATTTTTTGGTTTTAAGAGTTACATTATACAGAAGACTAAAGAAAATGTGTACAGTTTCTTGCAAAAGGTAAGCATTTATCCACTTTTATGTTCTTACTTTTTTGCTTTAATGCTTTCTAACTTCCAGTGAGTAAGGAGAAAAGGTAAAAAAGTAAACAGAAATAAGTGATGTATCGTTATCCCAGACAGCTTCCTGTCCTGGTTTGCATCAACAGTGTCGTGAAATGAAGAACGACACAATATGCAGCAGTTCTCCCAGCTTTGAGAAACATATGTTAGGGTGGTGCATACACTGCAGAATACTGAAGCCAGAGTACACAACTTGAGCACTCAGATTTCTACATGAAAAAAAAATGTTAGAAAAGCATTTGAAGCACAAGCTTCATTTTTGACAAATCTTTTTCCTACTGAAGTCCTGTACCTTGAACTACTGCTTAAGGCTTGACTGATGCTTACTCCCTTTAAAAAGTACTTTTTTTTTTTTTTCTTTCACATTTCTGAAGGTGAATCCCAACTATTCCAAAGTTGGCATGAGATCACTTCCTGCAGAGCCAGGATTTCACTTCCAGCTATGACTTTTCTTCAGATTAGCCTGGGACAAACTGTGTTCCTACACTTGTGAGATTATTAGGTAGCCCGTACAAAACCTGTGCCCTCTCAGTATACCTCTGCCTGCAGTCCCTATGGAAGGGAGGACATTGAGAAGTCCAAAGGAAGGTAGCTAAAGCACATTAACTGCACAAATGAATGACAAGCAGGTTTTTGTCATCTTTGTTTGTAAGGTTCTGGCCCCTTGCCTTTTTTTTCCCCACAAAGATCATGCAGGGAGTTTTTCAAGAGAAGAGTGCAGAGATTTCTAGGATGAACTGGTCCCTCTTCCTCATTCTCTCCATGCAATGTCCCAAGAACTGGGAACCCAAACACGGCAAAAGTCAGTATATAACAACAAATTTCACCTTTGAAAAACTTTTCATTTTTTAAAATTCTTTACAAATATTCCAACTAAGTAGTCCTGCAGCTTCTCCATTTCATCAATAGCAATCTTGATGTATTTTTCCTTACTGATGTCTGAGGAAGAGTAGGAGACATCAAAGGTAGTCAGATTATCACTTAACAACCCTAGCCTGCAGAATCCCTTATTTTGATATGGAAAAATTTATCTTGCATATTATTTCCTGCATTTTGCATCCATTAACTTGGAGGAGCTGCAAATGAGGAAGGAAGCAGGGAGCATGGAGATAAGAGTGCTCCAGATGACGATTTTTACAAGGCTGCAAAAGTATCATGAAACTCAGCGCACGTGCACTGTGTGGGGAGGGGTTGACAGAGTGTAGGTGATAGCTTTAAGTCCCTTCTATCCTGCCCAATAAATCTGTGTCTGACAGATCCCCACAGGCCTATATATCATTTTCTTTTTCTTTAATTAGGAGACCAGCTGCAACTCCTTGGCCAGAGCCCAGCCAAGCTTCCCATGCTCCTTCTATAAGTTTCTCCAACAAATAGTGCTAAGAAGCAAAGAAACTGAGTATAAAACTTAGCACGTGACAAACTCTTCCATGTGTGACCTCTGTACCAGGCAACCTGAAAATCTATATCAGACTGACTTGATGCATAAGGGTGTGACAAGGCAAAAAAACCCAAGGATCTAGACAGTCAACAAACTTAATTTCCCACCCAGCCTTTCCCCTTTTCCTGTATCTCCACACATTATCTACCATTTCTGCACAATCTGAATGAACGAGAAGCACAGATTCCACAGTAAGTATGCGCCATCTACAGCGGGGTAGTTCCTTGTTTAATTCTGATGAAGATGCAGCTAGTTAAATATTTACCAGAGGGAAGCATGCTGCCCCAGAGAATATTTTTTGAGAACCTAAACCCAGAAGGAGGCAGAGGCCAATGTCACAATTTACTTCTGTTCAATATATCCAGGATAATGAAATATAGCTTCCCACAATCCTTTCCCTTCCTCTGTTCTCCAAGAGAAAAGTAACTCTTTCTGCTATCTTTGCTGGCTATCTTGAGACTTGCCACTGGAAGCAGGAACTGCCTGCAGGAGGTTGAAAATCCAGACCAAATCCAAATGGTGCATGCCAGTCTGCTACCAGTGAGCTGAGCAACAGAGAAGCTTTAACTGTTGTGTCCTGTGTATCACCCATCCATTGCTGCTCTTCTTTCCCCCAGAAACAAAATTTTAAAAAATAAATAATCAAGAAACAAAATCATTCCACAGCAGGCACTACATTTGTGGGGTATACAGGCACCTGAGCTGCAGATCTGATTAAAGCTTGTGAGGTCAGGTTATCCTCAAAATTTGGCATCCTTTGCATTTTCTTCTTTCAGAGAAAGTTAAGGAATAAGGGGCTGCTGCCACTTCCAGGACTGCTTTGTTCTAGTAGCACAGGAAGCAAGATGTACCCATTCAAGTGTATCCTGCTTGAAAAGCAACAGTGGGCATGCTCAAGAATCCATTTCAAAGCTTAGTTCACAGTAAGTCTGTATAGCTTCCTGGAGAGGCCACATATTTTATCATCAGCTTAACTCAAAAATACCAGACAGTTCTGGAGTTGCTTTTTAGCAGGACAGTGACCTGGCAGTGCAAACAGGAACAGCTGGAATCATCACTCTCTCCTGCTCTCATCCTGAGTTCCACATCCCATTTCCTCATTCTATCTTCAATCACGTCCCCAATGTGTCCATTAGGGAAAGGCACTCAATATTAAATGCAGAGCCTCTTCAAATGTAATCAGATGGATAATAATGGGTAGCATTACAAGTTAATCTAGAGAAAGCCATTCAGAAGGACAGTGGGAGAAAAAAAAATGTGTGCAGCAAACAATTTTTGATTCACCTTAGCCTTTCAAGACAGTGATCAGTGGATGCTAGTTTTCACAGGACACAGTGAAAGGAGATCATGCTCTACACTCCTACAGACTGGTTTGATGTTCTGCTGCTACTGTGATAGCCTCAGTAGCCAGAATGAGTTAAATAAAAAAAATAAAAGAAATGACTGCTGGGAATGATAAGTCTCTCAAGACAGTGGGAAGCACGTTAGGCTTTTACCAAGTGAAGCGCACTTAAAACTTGTCCGTGCTATGATGCTTTGTTCTCTCCTATAACAGGATATGGCAGGTCACAGGTTTGCTGGAGACAGAAAATACTGCTGAAGGCTCTTTCTAGGTTTTCTGACAGAAGCTTTAATCTCTCCCAGAGCACTACAGCAGGATGGGGATACAGTGTTACAGTGTTCCCCTGGTAGGTGCATGCTCTGCGCTGGGGCACAGGAGTAGCTGAAGGCATGGGCAGGTTGGACTGGACTCTTCAGCTGCTGGGCCCCTCAGGCACCTGGATAGGGAATGGCAGTGTGGCAAAGCTGTGCCAAGAGTGAAGGTCAGCACATCAAACCATCAGCAGGACTGGCTGCCTGGCAGCAGCACACTCACATGGGAGCAGGGAGGGTGAAGAGGCAGCCAGAGGGTGACAAAGGGCTGGGTGTGCCACGGTATTCGCCACCACCCCACGTGCACCACGGGTCCATGAGCAAAGAGACAGCTCCATGTCTGTCCTGTAAAGCCTTAATTCATGACACAGCTCTGGCCCTCCCCAGCTGTGCACAGGAAGGGCAGATAACAGGGCAGGACACATTAGCAGCAGGTCCCTGGGGTGAGATTAGGATCCACCTAAGCCTCAGGGGATATCGGGCACATCCAAAATTGCCCTGCAATAGTTAGCTGAGGACTTAGATAATCAATTTGGTTTGCTGCTCAGACTGTCCTTTGCTCCCAGTTATTCATCACTGCTCTGGTTAATTCACCATAAAGGAATTCCTGAGGAACTGCCCTGCCGTCAGGAAGGCTCTGTTTATTCAAAGGAAAGACCAAAAGTGCCAATAATTGAATGATTTCACTCGTCACCGACTGCTTAATTTAAGCAGATTTCTTTAGCAGAGAAACATGGGGGGGGGAGAAAAATAAGAAAGAAAAATCAAGATCAAGATAATGAAGGGGTTTTTTTTTAATTAGCCACCAGAAAACAGGCTCCAAAGCTACAAGAGACCACACATAGTAAGTACAATGCTTTGCTGTGGACAAACCCATTGGTGTTCCTGCAGAAAATACACACTGCAGCAAGAGGAACCTCCACGAGGTTACTACTGATGTTCCCCTTTGGCTTTACAGTTTATACCAATTTCCTGGAAAGCTGGGGATGACCAGTAGAGAAACTGGTTCCTGTCCATGTCTTTTGATTAAACTTCTGCTATTTTCCCTTATTTTCAAATTTTAACCTGGGACTCTTCCTGTCACAAAATTCCTGAAATATATTGGCTGATACTGGCAGAGTACAAATTATTACAAAAACAACACATGCGCTTGACAATTATATTGTCTTTTTAATGTATTATAACAGTATAATGATATTTCCTTTCCCAGCATTTTCTATCCCACTGTAAGCAACACTCTACACTTCAAAAATATCAGCTACTATAAGACAAATAAACTGTTGATGCTTGCAAATGGTATTAGAACTCAATATCTGCAGAGCTGAGGTATAACATGTCAAGTAGAGCTTTCATCGCTATACTTGGGTGATTTCTTTTTAGTCTTTTTATTCTCTCCTCAGAAATTCAGAAAAGGAGAGTGGTGGACCAAACTTGTAGCAGAGCTGCAGAAAGAAAGGTGTATATTTAAAGTATTTCAAGTCTGAACTGATTACACTACAAACCTAGCATTTTATTTCTCAAAACGTAACACATGACAATATGAAACTAAACTAAATAAGAGGACATTTAATACAACTGGAAGCATAGCCCACAAGCTTTGCAGCGTAATGATCTCTCTGATATCTTTGTTTTTCTTGCAAATTCACATTAAAACATAGGTTAAATAGACACAAATAGATACTCTTCTACCATACACACTTGGCTTTTTTATATCACTGAGTTTAGCATTTGTCACTAGTCACATCTCTAAAAAAGCATGACTGTAAGAATCTTTTTCAAGAAATCCTTCTACCACATGTTGTTCCTGGCCTGTATCATGTACTTAATGTCAGAAATATAAAAAAATATTTTCCAAATTATTCACATGAAAGCTTCACACTCTATCAATTAAAGCAGGAAACAGAATGTTTAAAAAAAAAAAGCCCACATTCTGACTTTCCATAAAACCTCTGCTATTAATACACCCAGATTCACTCCATGCTGTGTTTATGATTAGAATCCTTTGCAGAAACATTGGCTGGTTAATAATCATCTACATGTGCCACAATATCCCATTTATGCTTCAGCCTACATCCTTCCATTGTTTTATTAGCTACCTTTGACAAAGGATTGTCAGAATTATTTCCTCTTTGTTTGCAGGAATAATCTGAGGATGAAAGAGAAGAAAATAAAAACAGAAAGGTGACACTGACTTGTAGTATAATTGGGATGGCAAATAAAGATTTTTAAAGGTCTCACACATTGTTCAGCCACTAAAGCAGAGTGTTTATTAACTGGAATTTACAGCCTAGACCACCCCCTGAGTTTTTAAGGGCCTGGCCTGACCAACCCCAGGTGGTTTGCCCTTTCTCAGGGTTCATCCCAGGAGTGAAGGCCTGAGACCCTGGTGGCAGAGGGCACACTGTGTCACCCCAAGACAAAGCAGCAATTCTGGCTGCATCCCCAGTGGCTAGCAGAGACCCAAGGCAGCAGGTGTCTGCAGGGCCCTAACCAAACCTACCTCCATATAACCCATGATGACACAGCTACAGAGCCTGCAACACGCATGGGGACCAGAAACCTCTGCAGATGTTTGCACGTAAATGCACAGTTTGGTTCATGATCAGTATCACAAAAATACTGTCCCGCTGAATTCTTAGGTGAAGAAAAAAAAAGCTGGAGATCTCTGGTTTTCCACAGATTGAAATAAATTGGTGGGATAAAAACACAGTCTGTTACTTTGACATGAAAAAGGGGTAAGAAATGGACAAGGTACATTTGACAGGCAACAGAGAACTAGGATCACCTTTATATCTGGGACAGTTTCCAAACTGATTTGTCCCACTGCAGTTCTTGTTTTGATTTTAAAAAACACACACACACTACCAGTTTCTTACCAGAGGTAACATGTCCTCCCCTGATCACCCTGGGCCTGGGGGCTGCTCTGGTGGGCTGAGGAAAGCTGAGAAAGACTGAAGGGGAGCACGTAGGCACAAGGCTAGACGGCCTTCAGCTGAAGACCTGCCACAGCCTTTGCAGGGAGAAAATCCCCTCATGCCTACCTTGCAGGGACCCCTGCTCCTCTCATTGGTGAGGTTCTTGTCTTGTCTTGTTTATGTCCAGGTGAGGGAAGAAGCTGGGGTGCTCTTCTCTAAAGCAGTCAGGGCTGACAGGTAATGCTACCCACCACAAAATACTAGAAGAGAACAATTTGTGCTATTGAGAGTTAATGAGTAGCAGTGATAACAGAGGTAACGTTGCCAGTCTGATGCCCTCCTTTAAGCAGCCAGATTGCAGAGCTAATCAAAGGCAAAATATATTCCCAGCTGCCAGGTGAGAAGCAGAGGAAAATTGTATGTTGAATACATACAACAGACATCTAAAGGCGATCCACAGTTTTCTGGAAACTTGTTGCTGAAATCACTCAACTGATCTGGTTAGCTTTTGATGGTGCCTGCTGTATATAAGGCATTTGATGTATCCAAAAGCACTAAAGGGAATGAAAACCATAATGCCAAATATTAATCTGAGCCTTCACTTGTGAGCAGGATAAACACTGCCTCCACTCAGACTGCCTCATTACTTGTTTTGCCATTGGAAAAGGCAAGCTCTACTTCAGTTAATTTTGCCTGAGTGCATTAACTAATCAGGTCTTACACATAAACATTTGACTGTGTCAAAAGAAAGCATGACAACAAAACAGCATGGTGCAGACCAGGAGAAATATCTGTGAAGTAGAAATAATATATTTGAAAACAGCATATTCTGTGCTGGGGCAGAATTTTTAGAACTGCCATTTTCCCGAGCTGGTGTGGGGATGCAACCCACCTGTCAAGCCTTGTGCTGAGCAGTGAAGGTGGTGGCATTGCCTAATCAAAAGCTACTAAGAACAGGTTTTCCTAAGAATAGGTTTTTCCCCCTAAGCAGGGCTAGAAGAACAGCGCCTGAAACTGGCTTTTGAGTCAGTCCACAGAGAGGGCAACAGCATCTTGCCTGTTGCGTGCAAAAAAAGAAAAAACAATCACTAAAACAAACACCTGTGCCCATGTACTTGAGAAAGAGAGGAAGAAGCGATAAGGAGACAGAGGAGATGAAGTAAGACAAAAGAGACTGTGGGTGTGACCTGGGACCCAGCAGGGAAGGACACACACAGTCAGCTGAACCTCAGGCCCTTGGTGGCACCAAGCCCTGTGAATGGCACAGCACTCACCTGCTGCTCCTATGGGACCACATGGCTGTGCTCCTCCAATACGTTCACTTTGGCAACAGGAGTCCATGTTCACCTCTGGCAGCACCACAAGCTACGCCACCAAAAATTAAACTGCACTTTTTGTTCATCCCTTAATTATGTGTGCAATAACATTCAAGTCCAATTTCCATTGAAATCTAGATGTCTCTAAACAAACATGTTTCATGCCGTTCCCCACCCCTCCTCGTCTCTGTTCCTCTGCAGTCTGATTGAGCAGCCCCACAGCAGGAGGACCATGGCTCCCAGTGGTCAGGAGCCAGGCCAATTCGAGGAACAGGCAGCAACCTCCAAGCCAAGGATGGTGACCAGCTGAACATCAGGTACAGCCACAACTGCACAAGTACCTGAACCGAAGAGCCGGCTTTTGGAAAGGAAAGCAGAAGCTGTTGGCACAGTGCAGACCTCGCCAGGCTGGGCCTAGAAGCAACATGGCCACAGCAGCAGATATCCAACTCCTGATTGTAGTAAAATACAAGGGAGAAGCTTGTCAGTCCTCTCTGAGGCCAGAATTGCTCCTCCACACCTCGTTACCCCTCCAGCACTTCTTGCACCATGGAGGGGGGGCACAGTAGCCCACCCAGGTTTCTGTCCCAGCTGCACAAAAACATCCTGGAAACTGCCCTATAAACCAGACAGTCTGTGAAAAACAAGAACTGAAGACTCAGTAACCAAATACTGTGCCTCTGAGCACCAAAACTACATAATTTAATTCTGCTCTAGGATCCTATGAGGTAAGGAGAAAGACACATCCTGCAACAGTTAAAGATATCACTTTCATCAATATTTCACAGAAGTAAAGTATAAAGCCATGTCATCTATTCAGACTCATGATGTCCTTATCAGTTTCCAAACAATTCAGAAGAAACATCCAGTTCCCTCATGCCAGCTCAAATATGCAGCCGCAGCAGGCAGCAGAGACTGCCTTGCACACAGCCACTTCTGGACAGGCAAATGAGGAAATATCAGTGTCCTACAACAACCACCTACATTCTAGGTTTAGATTATTTCACTTTAAAGGACTTAGATTTGAGAAAACATTGTTAGAAAAATGGAAAACACAAGTTAGATAATAATGACTTGCTAAAAATCCTGCCTATGAAGGAAGCAGCTCCTGCCCTCAAATACCACTGTTTTGCATCTTTGATTACATTAACCTTCTCCAACATCAAAATGAAAAGAATATTACTTAATCTGTCTGGGAGGGGTTGTTAAAACAGTTCCATTAACAAGCAGGTCTGACAATCCAAGATGGACAACACCATCTCTTGTAAATACAAAAGGTAAGTTCTTCTCTGTGACAGCAATAGTTCAACAGACATAACATATTAACAAATATAACTCAGAATTCACAGTGTTCACATTCATACTACAATTCATCTTAAACATCTCTAACTACAATAGTTCACGCAGTTAATCAAGAGGCATCTCAGAAGAAGTGTGATTCACAACTCCACAGGAGTGCTGGGGGAAGGTGTTTGCTATCACTTTGAATGTTGATAATTGTATTGCTACTGAGAATAACTTGCAGAAAGGCAGTGCATAGTAACACAAGATGAGTTTTCTGCAATTAAGAAAGGAGAGATTGCCTCTTCTGAGTCCACCACAAATGTATGAATCTTTTGGATCTATTCTAATCATCAGGTTCTTGACACCCTGTACAGACTTGCATTTGCTGCTAACACATCAACAAGTTGCTGTGGTCTATAAAAACAACCCATTGGAAGATGATGCCTTGGTAATTTTCAAACTTCTTAAAAAAAACAAAAAAAAAAACCAAAAAAAAACTCTGTTAACCAGAAGCTTTGATTAAACTCTACTGTACCACAAGCCCCGTAATGAATACAGAGTGGCAGATCACAAAACAAAAACACCATAAGAAAATGAGAGCTTAAAAAAAAAAACCCCAAACCTACTACATTTTAGCACCATTTCTGTGTTGTCTCTGCATCAGACAAATGCTTTGCAGCCCTTCACACACCAGAACAATGGTTCCTGAAGTAACGGAAATGGCATTATCAAAAAATTTCAGCAACATTAATACTGCAACGTTTCCTGAAACCACTTTAAGTCATAAACAACCATGGAGAAGTCAGCCTGAGAGGCCATTTTGGCTCCATCTGTGCCGCAACTAAATAATGCGCAAGAGCCAGTATTCACTCCTACTCAGACACAGCAGCTCTGCCACACAATCCAAACCTTGCAAAAACACTGCCTGGACACCCAGCGGGTGGCCCTTGTGTGCTGGGCACCTACAGCAACAGGCAAGAAGATGGTTTAGATTCACATTCTCTGATCAGAGCTAACTTAGTAAATTAACCAGTATTCCAAGGTCCTGCTGCAGTTAGTGGAATGACCCAGACTAATTCACCCTCTTTTCAATAAGTGTCAGAGATAGCAGGATGCTCCGATTAATATGTTCTCTTCTTGCAGTCAGAACATATGCATGCCTCCTCTCTTGCCATGAAAATACCAGATACAATCTATTCTATGTGGTTGTTTTAGGCTTGTTTTCTTTTAAGTATCTCATTGACATTTTCAACTGCTACTTTTTTTCTGAAAATAAGCCTTTCCTCTTTAGTGACAAGCTGCACATCTTGCAGTAATTGAAAAAAGGACAGCACCAGATAAGTGCATCCTGTCCACCGTGAAATAAGTTTGCTATTTCCTTTTCCAAGAAGATAAGAAATATCTGCATACAGGCATTACTACAAAAAAAGCTACCTTTCTGTAAGGAAAAGCCTAATTGAAAATTCAAATAATTTCTATACCTCTTGGACATAACCCTGGTGGAGCAATTCAGATAGGCATGTTACCACCTGAGCAACAAGGGGGTGCCATCAAGCTGTCCAAACTACATACAAGAGCTGTCTCTCATTCACAGAGACAAATCTGAGTTACCTTTTTCTCACCAAGTAATTACAGAACATAAACTACACCATATTTTTATTTTCTTTCCTGTGCTTCCCATATTCTTTTTCTAGCTGTTTTTTTCCATCACTTCTCTTCCTATCTTCCATTATTCTCACTTCAACACCACAAATTTTATCTGCTACACAACTACTGCTATATACCCCACTCCCCAGCTACCTGTTCCTGCTCTGACTGTAGCCCAACAGTGAGTCCCCAAAACCTGTGCAGTTATCCATGTCACGTGGTTCACCTGGAGTGGCTTTCTACAGCAGGGATTGTTTTGAAGCTGGATGCTCAGGAATATGAGCTGCAAGTGGGGTTAAATCCTGTCAAAGGGGAGCTGCCCAGCCATCATACCTGCCTAGCTCTCCCCACTCCCTTATCTCACTGCATCACTCTCACAGTCTGTGTGACCTGTCCCTTAGGCGATGGATCACATTGTCTGCTACAGCCGACTGCTACCAATGTCCTGGACTAGGAGAGCTGAGGATGTCTTGGGTCCATGCCTGCGAGACAGACAGATGGCCATGCTGCCATCCTGCAGGTTTATCCTGCTTTCTCCCACTCACATCCTTGGACTTCACATTCTTCTGCCCACCCCAACTAGTGGAACATGTACTTCTGTTCTGTTTCCTTACTCCACCTGTGCCATGGCATCAAAACTAGCTTGGAGCAGTCTCTGAACAGCTAGGTTTTCTTCCACTATAACCATTTATAAAGAAAACAAAATGCAGCATGAATAGAAACTATTTATTATGGAGGTAGCACTGATGCTCTGAAATCAGACAACAAGTCAATATCAGTTTTCCCCTACAACAAAGTCATTTGTAGCTAGCTGCTCCCCACTTTAGAAAGTCTCTTAGGCTAAATACATTCATGACACCCAAGCTGATGGGTGTTTGTCACCCAGAAAGTAGAAAGACAAGTACAAACATGTCCTTACCACCAGCTGAGAGGAGCAGAGGAACTCTGGAGGTGAAGCAAACCATCATGCAGCCGTGTCATACAGGAGAGCAGAGCAAGGTGCTGTCTGCCTGCCCCCCTTGCACCAGATCCTTCTGCAACCATTTCAAAGATTTGAGCTTGGGAGAAGGCCACAGCCTTTTAAAGCCTTTTCTAAGGACATCGAGAGCAGTTCACACAAAAGACACTCTTCATGTATTTGACACTCCACTTTCCAAAGAGGGTTATCTTCCCACCAGCCCAGCCCTTCCAACAGGCGCTCCAGCAGATGCCAGCACCAGAAGGGCAAAGCTGGGAGGGAGCCCCTTTCCTGCAAATGCTCCAATGGCTCCTGGCTGCTATCTGGTGACCCAGGCAGGCCCTGGCACCGGCTGCAGGTCCAACAGGAACCCCACCCGGGACCACTGCTGCTCCCTGACACACCCAATACTGCACAGCCTGGCTCCAAATGCTCCGTTATCTTAACCAAAAATGTCTGAATGCATTTTCATGCAGAAACTCTATAGCAGCACAACACCTAAAAGCCACAAGCTCCTCCTCAAATGTGCAAGGCGGGAGATTTAATTTGTAGAAGTCTGGTACAGAAATGTAAGCCTCATCATCCCATTAAACAGACAGCGTATTACAACTTTTTGTAACTTCATTCATTTACCATCTTCCTTTCTTTAGCCAGCAATATCCCCACTGTGTATTTACACATCAAGTTGCTGATTTTAGGTGATAAGATCCTCTTAACATGTGGAACATTCTTGATCTTTACCAGAAAAATCAACAGCTCCATGCTGTATTTTTCACATTGGTGCAACTGTGAAGCAAAGCAAAGTCCACATTTTCCTATTTGGCTGAAAAGCATGCCTTACAAATAAGTCACAGAATAAAACATAATGATAACAGCAGGTGTGGGAAAAAATAATGAGCTTTGAGAGCAGCTCAAACAGTTTCCTTAAATAAGCAGCAATTAATTAACATTCTCCATATGCAAATCATCACTTTTGTGTTGTTAGGTTTGTTTCCTTTTAGTATTTTTTTTTCAGGTATACATGAGGAAAGTAGGAATGACAGTACAATTAAAGAAATACAGCCACTACACAGTAGAAGTCAGCAATTTTAAAACAAAAATAAAATATTCTTTCATTTGTTAAAATGGTCAAATACAATAATTCTTACATCAATATTATTAGAGCTTTTACAGAATTATTTTGTCCAGTTAGCTAAAAAGAAATAGACACTGAAGAAATAAAAAAAAGGAAATACAAACCTCTTTGGAAAAAGAGAACAAAAATGGAACACAGAATGTTCTTTCAGTATATAAAAGGCTTGTATAAAGAGATTTTTGGATCAGTTGTTGGCCACCCTCATCAAGAATACATGAAAAATAAATCAGCTTGATTTGGAAAGCTTGATAACCATGAGGACAGCTAAGGCCAAGCTACTTCAGGAAGGTTACATATAGAGGCAAATAAACTAAAAACAGAAATGTGGGAGGAAAATGACCTCATTATCCCTTATAACGGTGCTAAAAGCCTCCAGTAACTGACTGTGCCAAATTGAAACAAAAACTGATTGTTGTAAGTGTCAGCAGGTTGGATTAATTTTTACATGAAATAGGCAAAAGCAATATTTTCCATATAAATAATGCACAGTTTAAAACTAATGGCTTTAAAACATTTTAATATTGTATTTGCTTTAAAATAGCCTTCCCAGATTTAGACTATATTTTGGGAAAATCCATAGTATAAATTTTCCATACACTCCTCGTAGAAGTGTTTGGAATGAACATCCGCTAGCTGACAGTACAGTTGTGCGTTTATATATGAACTGATCTTCATGACAAAGACAGTTTTCTTAGGACGTTTTGTTACTTCTTGCCAAAAACTAAGCTGCCACTGCACAGTGTAACACTCACTCTTTTCTTTCCACAGTCTAGACAGAAATAGTGACTCTGTAACTAAGGTTTCCAAATCCTTTCAGTTATAAAACCTCAGTATTAAAATTTCCCATTTTAACTAACAAAATGGTTCTGACCAGGACTGTTAATAACCCCAACTGCTTGCTGCAGGAGGCAACACTCAGCAATACAACTAGATTGGTATCCCTGTCCCAGGAGGGCAAGTCTTCCTAAAAGTTGCGAAGGTTAGAGGGAGAAAGGAAAAAAAAAAAAAGGCAGTGAATGAGTGCTGACCTGGATCCCTTTGATGGTGGTAAAATCCCCACAGTGTTCAGGGATGCCAAGACTTTGTCTAGGGAAATTATTACAGTTTTCTGCTGTGGTAACTAGTTTAAAAATCAGGCTGTTTGCTACAGAATGCCACCTGCTACTGCCTGGCAAAGTACATCCAAACAATCACACGGGGCTCATTATCATAAAAAACTGGAGTTTTCATTTACAAACCCAGAAGTGCTGTGCTGAAGTGGTATCGTTATCCCCAGTGAAAGGCAGGGGGAAGACAAGAAGAGAGAGAGATGGGTGCATGGACAAAGAATGATGGCCAAGGGGAGGACAGGGCTCAGCTCCCCTAAGCACTATTGCTGCATCTTCTCTTATGGGTTGCATAATTATTTCAGCAGAAAAGGATTTAATGGGGTGCATTTTCTGTCAAAACACACGCAGAAAAGCAGAAGCTGGAAAAGTATCATATATTGCTTATTGCATCCCATTCTGCTTGGGAGCTTGGAAAGGGACACAGTGGGCCAGGCTCACTGGTCCAGTTAGGAGAGCCAGCCTCTAGCACCGACCAACAGCAGCAGAAACAAGGTTTGGAGGGAATTGCAGAAATACAGCAGTCATGAAGCCGTCTGTCAAGGACTGAAGTTTGTTTTTTAACAAAAGTATGGGAACTAATGTTTCTTTAGAAATAAAAAAAATTGGTCACACAATTTGTGTTATTCAAGAAATCAAATTAGATTATCAGAGTGATCACCTCTGGCCTCACAATACATTAATTTTTAAAATATTGTCATTCTCTCTGTTTTACCCCATGAAGTCCAAGGAACTTAGGAAACCCACCCTTCATCTCCTGGATTTTACTTTATGTTTTTCTTTACTGATTCTACAAAAGTCTTGGAAATTAAATATCTTTTTATTTCCAACTTCTGGGAATAATCAAAACTTTGTTCAACCCAATAGCTTTTATTCCAACACACATAAACAGCTTCTTGACTTGCACAAAACCTGAAACCACTTTAATCAATCAGCTATTTATAGTCTGGATAAATACTGAGTCTGAGATACTGGGTATACAGCCAATCCTGTTCTATTTGCTAATACTTTGATCTAATTTCACATTATATTAAGAAGAAATGAAAAACATTCTGGTGAGGACAAAGGCAATAGTAAAGAAATGACAGCACATAAAAGCTAGAGAATACATTAGCTAGAGAGTACATTAGCTAAAAATTCAACTTGTTCCAAAAGCATTTTAGAAGACAGAAATACATATAGAGTTATCACAAAATAAGACACAAATGTCCATAAATTTGTAATTTTGTTACTCCCACAGGAACTCACTCTTGATTTTCCAGAAATCTACCACCATATAAAGTATATTTAATAGCATTAGTAGACAGCACTACAGCCTCACTGCATGTGTAAAAACACTGCTCCATTTTCTATGGAATCATTATGGCATAGGTGATTTATGTCTGTGCAACAGAAAGGGCTATTCTGTAGAAATATCACAGGAAATGACACACAGGAAATAAAGCAACACAGACATCTTACAATCGTTTCCTAAGCTCTAGCACAGCAGTCTGCTGAGCTTCTGAAACAACCCAGATGCTGCTGATGCAAGGAATGAACAAGCACCAAAAAGGCTTCCCTCTTCCCAGGCTCCTGGGTCCCAAGAGGAGAAGAGGATGAACGAGGCAACAAGGTATGGAATAGTTGGTTATTTGTGACCTGGAAGTATGCTTTATTGGGTACTAGCTGCTCAGTCCTGCCACGGTTCATCTACAGTGCGTATGGACAGATGGGGGAGGCCTGCAACGGCTGTGAAAACAAGAAAACTGAAGATTAATATGTGGTGAAGGCTCAAGTGATGACTGGGGAAAAGAAGGTCACATGGAGGCAAAGTTGCAGTCAGCCTCATACCATAGTTTTCTCTTCTTCTTCCCTCATGATAGGAGGCTTATAAGAAAAATGAAAACAGACTTTAGCAGGTCCTGCACTGACAAGACAAGGGATATTAGTTTTTAACCTAAAGGACAGATGCAGACTAGATATAAGGAAGAAATTTCCTATGATAAGGGTGATGAAACACTGGATTGCCCAAAGAGGTGGCAGATGCCCCATCCCTGGCAACATTCAAGGCCAGGCTTGGACAGAGCTCTGAGCAACCTGATCTAGTTGAGGATGTCCCTGCTTATTGCAGAGGGGTGGACTTTTAAGGGTGATCTCTAAAGGTCTCTTTCAACCCAAACATTTCCATCATTCTGTGATTTTATGAACTAACCCTAGCACAATTCATGTAACATCCTGTTAGCATGTGTTATTCTGCTAAGTCTCAAAAGCATCTGTTCGTTTCCCACAAGCTCCAACTCTGTCAGATAATGAATAGAGTAAAAATTCAGTTCCTGTCCTCAACAGCACTTATTAATTCAGGTTACAGCAAGATATCAACAGATGTAAAGAAATAATTGTGTTTCAGTCAGGTTTGCCAACGTGCAACAGAAGACTACATCCTGGAAACCAGATGAACTCAATAACATTTTAACATGAATTTTATTAAGGAATGCTAGGACATACCTCATGAGGGTTTAACTGAATGCACAGTATAGAAAACTGCTTTCCATCCAAGTAAATTTTACCAGATAAAAATAGCCAGAAAATGAAGAAATATCTCCGTATACTATTTCATTATTATTCAATATTCAGCTATTCCCACCCACCCTTAATGATACAGCCTTTTAATGGAAAATATATACAATAGTCACATATGCAGATCTCTAGACAGCACATTAAAAACATATGACATTGGTGTCATAGGCTAAGAATCCATGAGGCATCCCTAGACTATTATTTTCTATGGAAATAGAGCAGAACTATTCTATACTAATTTGAATACACAGGGGTCTACACAGGCAGATTACACTCCCTTTACTTCTTGTAATTATTTTTCTTCTTCACTACAGGAATTAGCAGAGCTGTTTGAAGACTGCAATCAGGAAAACATCCATGTCATTCAATAATACTTTTTTTTTCCAGACAGATGTTTTTCTCAAAAGTTTTCATTATTCATAAATAATACCTGTTTATGACTGTATAACTTAAGTCAAGATACTGTTAATTTTTTTCTTAAGTAACTTAGTCTGCCAGTAAAAATGCCTTTTTCCGTATACCAAAATAATTGTAAAAAGGAAGTTAGGAAGTTTTGATAAAAAATCAGTACAAAATTTGCTGTAATTACATGAAACTTCTCACTGCATAAAATAAAAATAAATATTATTTTCTTCAGGTAACCGAACACTTTTGCCTACAAATCAAGGAATTGTAAGATGCATGCATGCTGTATTAACGCTCAAACTACCTTAAAATACTGTGGGTAAAATCTTGGTCCCATTAAAGCTGATGCCAAACTTCCCGCTAACTTCAATAGCAACAGAATTTCATCTATTGTGCCAACTCAGAAAGCAGAAAAGGCTTTGAGACAGAAAACTCAAACAATAAATAAGATTGTTTTAATCGTTACTTCTGATGTCTTCAACCATGCCATTTCTGCCCCTCCTCCTGCTATGCCAACAAGCTGAAGGTTCAGTGCCTGGGTTGATTTATTACTCCCTGTGACACAGCTTTGAACACTGCCCTTCCCACTGCTTCATGCCCAGCAAAACAAAACACAGCACAGCAGCTCTCGCACCAGCTGCATTTTAACGGTGCAAGAAAAGATCTGTAGTATTAAAATTCAGTTTTGCAATGACTCAATCAAGAGCACTGCACTTCCTAAAACTGGGGTGGGTTTGGTGGGTTTTTGTTTGGTCGGTTGGGTTTTTTTAAGGCTTGAGGCAAGTTCCTCAGTGATAAGTGTACAAGGGATCTTGCAGGACAGTGGGTGGCACCATTTGGCTCTGGTCCCAACTCAAAGAGTGTTTTGCAACTATATTGTCACCTCTTCAGATATGCTGCGGGGACTTCAAAGGAACAGCACTCTGGAAACCAAATGGCTCAATAAGTTCAACTGGAGAAACATACCTAAAGGCCAAATATCTTTTATGGGATACTGGACTTCAGTGCCAACTTATTTATACACAAACTTCCCACTCTGGGCAATCTAAACAGCAGCTGTATCTGTGTATGAAGAGCAGAGCTTTCACACAAGGCCTCAATGAATAAATTGAGGCAACATTTACTGGCCCAGCCACCTGAAAACCAAATTCTGCAACACTGTAGGAATATCTACCAGATTAGCATCACTACAGGGAATGGCAGTGAACTCCAGTACTAATGAATTATTGTGAATTATATTTTCCTTTCTGAAAAATAAAAAATGCTTTAGAGTAGGTTTATAAAAGCTTCAAATTTGGCACACCTGTTCTATTCAATTCAATCCATAATTATTTTTTCCATGCCAACAACAGGCAGACAGAATACTAATTAAAATTTCAGTTCACACAAATGCATGCAACATTTGCACTGGACTAAGCACCAAGTTTGCTTGCAACAACAAATACAAAGAGGCAATGTTTTCTTAAATATTATCCTTTAAAGCAATGAAATCCCCTGTAATTTCTTTTTAATACTGTCCACAATGCTCTTATAAGACATCTACGTTTTGTAAGGCACAAGCACGCTAAGAAGAAATATTGACTCCGTTTCAAAGTGAAGATTCTCAATATCCACTACCCATGATTTTCTTTTCTGAATCTCCTATTTCCAAGATCATCTTGCTACCCTATTTAGAATTATCCTCTATTACACAGTCAATGATTTTAAACTGTCGTTCTCCACTATGAAAGTATACCATGGTTTTCAAGAGACTACTCTATATGCAAATTCAGCTGATGACTATAGGGAATATTTGATGTTTGTAATTTTAAGAAAACAAAGAGACCTCTCTGGTATACCAGGGTAAAAGACAATACATCAGTAGATCATGCTGTAAGATTTCACAGGACACAGGAATGGTGGAGCACAAATGAGAGTCCATCCTCAATCAGGGATGTACATCACTGGGCAAACAAAGAGCAGCATCTGTGAGCAACACCAAGCAACGATGCCCACAGACTGTTAGTGACAGTGCTAAGGCTCAGGTGGGAGAACAAGCATCTATCCAGACTAACAGTGACCTCAGCAAAATATCTCTCAGAGAAATATAAACACAAATACTCCTTCTGCTCACGTGCTCACACACAGAGCACCACTGTTTTTACTGAAGGCCTGGCATACAGATCAGAAAAAACCTCTGCCAACACACATCTTGCCCCTGTCACCTCACATTACAACAGGGGAGGACAGGCTCTCCACAATGATGGATGAGCTACATCTAGCTGGCTGCAGAGTGAGAGCAGACACACTGCTAATTAACCCAGGGGGGTCACAGGTCAGCACCCTGTGTGACCCCCTGGGAAGTAGTGTTCCCCCTCTCATGGTACCACAGTCCATGGACCGTGGTCCCAACAGCTCCACAGGGAAAATGTGACACTTTGATCCGTTCATCCCAGCACTCTGTCAGTAGTGCCAGCTCATAGAGGTGTCAAACCGGATACGTATAACAGGGAGAGATGCCCTGTGGATGGAGGTTAGCATCCTTACACTTTGTCAGGCATGCCTAACTTCTTAGTGTCATCTTCCAGAAGGCTGGTGGTCCTTGCTGAAACTGTAGACCAGCTGTGGTTGTGCACAGGATGTGTAGGCCGCGGTGCATGAGGTTGTGAGAACACCAAGGAAACAGGGAAAGCATTGTACAGCTAGGAAATAAGGTTAGGCAGTGCCTCCAGATAGGTAGCTTTGCAGACAGTAATATTATATATCTTGCCTTGAAGCCTTCAGGCTTATATATTTCTTATGGGATAATACTAAAAAAAATGCATATACCAGATCAATTTTTTTTAGGAAATCAGTTTCTTAGGAAATACTGAGTTTATCCACTGTTTTCTGTCAATAAGAAATTGTTTCCTGGATACAGAGCTTAACAGCAGACCACAAGATTTCCATCAGTACACAAATGTTTTCTTCTGTTTCCTCAGACTGTTTTGAACATTTCCTCTTGCATACTACATATGAACAGGCACAGGGGCTTGCCCAAATAGCCACGAAGTTTCTTTCTGCAATGTCCCTACTTCATTTTCACATGAAGGCTAAATGCATGTTGTTGGTACCAACATTATGGATTACTGAAAGAGTTCTTAAGATTACTCCATTCCGTATTTTTTGTCAAGATACTGGTGAGTCTTCTTCTCACATTTGATTTGCTTCCTGATTATTCTACCACAAACTTGGTGGGGTTTTTTCCCTCCTTAGTCTACAAACTTGTTTGGCATTTTCCCCTTCAATCAACCACATGAATAACACTTTCACTTGCAAAAGAGGTAAATAACAAAGCCTTGCTTTTAATTACATTAACCTGGGGACAATTTGCAAAAGTCTACTGATGGAGTGCTGCCCCTTTCCAGGCATTCTCTAGGCTGGTAAATCAGTGCAAGGCCTTTGCAGGGTATCAATGCCTTCTTCATGAGATTAAGTTTTAATCCAGCACTATCTCCCAAACTTACTAACACTACTAGGGCCTGCACAATTCTGCCTGTACGGGTGGCTGCTGTAACAAAATTTGGCTACAAAAATGCAGGAACAATCAAACTTGTTACTGCAATTCATAGAATAATTTCAGGTTGAAAAGCTGAACAGATGGCATTCGTGAGCTTTATTCAATATCTTGGCCTTTTTAATTAGATTCCTGTTCATGACAGTCTGCTGGTTTACAGCAGGAGACCCCAGATTTCAAAGTAACCTTAGGAATCCCATTGCTCTGTCTGATAGAAACCACTATGCCAGGAAACTGCTGCAGGCACAGCTCCTGCTGCTTCCACCACAGGAACTCATCAGCAGGTAATTAAAAGGACCAAATTAAAGGGATAGTCCAAAAATGCAGCTACGCCTTAGCCAAAATGCAAATTAGAGCTTTAATGCACCACATTGCTTTATAATTTTAGGATGCTTTTGGTATGTTTATCATTAGGAACTTGTATGCCTTAATTTGCTCCTTCATGCCTTCACATGGTTCGCAAATTCACCTTTGGCCCCTGACGAGCTCACCCAGGGTTTTCACTGCTTTTTGAAAAGCTGCATGTGGGCACAATGAAACAAAATGAAACAAAACATACCGACTACTAGAAAAGCTTAAGAATTTGCAAGGGAATAAACAGTGCTTCCCTCCCAAAGCACTGAAACATGGCAAAAAGCACCAGCAGACTCCAATGGCTGTGGGAGCAAATGCCCCAACAGACAGTTGTGTCATTAAATTTTAGAATCAAATTCAACACTTCCTTTTATCAATACAGGTCAAACAAAACCAATTAAACAAACAAAAAACCACCCAAAAAAACTCCCACAAGCCCCCAACAGATTGACTAATACAGCAAATTACGACTTTTATGAGTGCTGCAATGCATAAAATCTGTTTTTAACCTATGGCAATAAAGAATGACAACACACTGGAATAGAAAGTCTAATTGTATCCATCAGTGGCACAGTTTCACAGATGTCTTTATCAAAATCAGTTAGAAGTTGACTATTTTTCAGTTGTTTCTTTATATTACTTTATCTTTTTGAGGAGGAAAACTCTAGAATTCAGAAGACCCAGACCTGTTGTAATGATGCTCAGCAGAACACTGGCCATACCTCCCAATCCATTTTCATTTTATCATATATATACTGAATGTATAAGCTAATATTAAAAACAGCCTGTTTTAGAGAATAATGGGACAAAGACTTCACTAGCAAAACAACAGCATATGCAGAGTTTGTGCATATTTACTTCTGTGGCATCCGTGCCCTAAATCCCTTGCGTGCAGCAAAACTCTAAGTTGTTACAAAATGTAGCAAAGATCCATTACGTACTGATTTTAAAAGAGTTGAGTGGGTTACAAAGTAAACTGAATGCACAGATATTAATTTATAAGTGTTTCCATGCTATAAAACAATCAGGTCTAATAATCACCTGCCTGGTATGTCTCCATCAGGGAAAAAAAAAAAACCCTGTAACTCTGCAACAGATTCCCCTTGTTTATTCAGCATAATTTTGCCCCAAAGTGTTTTGTCGGGAAAGAAAAACAATTATGTCCTCGCATGGAACGAGATCAAATCCCTCTGAAACTGCATCCCTCACCAGTGGATGTGATCACATCGGACAAGCTCCTGGGGAATGAGAATGAACAGGATGTCTAACTGCAAACTGCCCATAGGCCTAAACTTCCTAAAAGGTGGCTTTGTCGGGGCTGTGCAGTGGATTCCTGCTACAAAGTCCAAACAAGTCTGGATTTTGTGCTAACTAGTAGCATACATGGTGTAGTAGATAGCATGGTATTGACAATGTGAAGTTTCTTCGGTTAGTAACAGCAAACTATGCTGAAGCAATTAAAAATAATGAAGAATTGAATAAATGCTCTCATCACCTGTTTACAAAACATCATGATTAAGTCTTTTAAAATCTCTCAAACATCTTTTATTTCAGATTACAAAACTAAACAGGAGGGAGATGTGCCTTATGATAAAGTCAGTTGCGCCACGTCTTTCAAATCCTCAACCAAAGCACCTCTCTCTCTCTCATGTACCATTCACAACATTTCTAACTACGGCAGACACCTGATGAACTCTGGAATTAAACTGCAATGCCACTCTGTCCTTTAGGTGAGACATCAAGACTATGGCTCTAATTGCTGATACTTTTGTCTGATTTTGTCTAATTCTGGGACAATACACTCTACATCAGAAACTGCACATCCATTCCCTCTTCCTTTGATAAATTTACCACATCATAATGCTCTTGTGAGCTAAGCAGAAAAAAGCCTAAACCCCTCCCTTTCCCTGCTAAGTACAAAAAACTGCATCTCTGCTGTTTACAGATTTGGAGGCTTGTCTGAACTGAAGTTTTGCAAATACAGCCTATTTTGAAGCCACAGGCATTAAAATGTGGATTAATGCCTTGAAAGAAATAGTTCACATCGCCTACATTTCCCCCTGTGATGATGTTCTCTATTGGTTGATTCTGAAGCTTCAAAACCACCCAGCTAATATGAAATATTAAGACCCAGGGACTAAAACAAATTTTAACCTGCTTCTGTCTGGCTCTTGGCCTATAATGTTTCATAATGCAATTTACCCACTCAGAAATAAACAAACTAACAAAATAAAACCAAACAAACCTTGCATAATTTATTTGCTCTATAAATGTCTTCTTTGCCTCTGCATCATGAGTGAAAGCACAGAAAGGGAATGAGGTGTCCTTGTGACTTCATGAGCTGAAGAACTTCTTGCTGGAAGTTCCTATTTTCATAGCGCTGGCAATCTGAAAAAGAAAAATTGTTTTGATAACACTTGTGTCCTTAGATACAGAAAACAGAAATAAGGGTTGTTCTGAATCACTGCCAACTACATCATTAACCTCTCCTATGAACAAGCTAACAGCTCTCATGCAAAAAAAAAAAAAACAGCTAGAAACATCTCCACTCAATTCATACCTCTCTTACTCATTCTGCACTGACTACTCACAGCTCAAAACTTTTTGAGATAGAGACCAGCAAAACTTTTTGCAGATAGAGACCAGCAAAACAACACATTACAACCCTGTGCTTCAAGAAGAGCTGCTGTTAAGCTGTCCAGGTTTCCATCTAGGAAACACTCAGCCAGGAAAGGTGGCTTGGAACAGGCCAGCACCATCACAGTCTGTTTTCTACAGTGGCAGCCCTAACCACAAACTGAACATGTATCACAATAGGATTGCCTGTTTCCACATGTTCCTATTTAAAGCTTCTATCAAATCCCAGACAGGACCTCTGCAAAATATCTGCACATCAGGTACAAAGATCTGTCATGAAGTTCTCTTACACCAACCAAGCCAGGCTCTGAAAAGCCAGCCACTGCTTTTGAGGAGACGGATGTGGAGCAACCAGCTGCTCTTTTGCCCATTTCTCCTGAAAATGCTAAGACAGACACCATCCATCCTCAGTGTATGTGCATTGAACAAGTAGAGTGACTAACTGAGCTCCCAAAAGCTGGCAAGGAGAACTTCATGCTCTACAAAGTCTGTCATTTTCATTCTGCAAAGTGTCAGACTGTATTATAATATTTTCTCTGATGTTCAAATTGGAACAGCTGATTTTAAACAGCTTCTTCACAGCACAAAGCACCTTGTCATAAAAATATCCTGATATCTACAATAGTTAAGCTGACATATAACATAATTAAAACTAACACAAGAATTTTATCTTACGCATGCTTCCAAAGGCAGTGGAGTTAGAGCAAAGTCCTAAACTGACTTTACTGAAAATAAAGGCTGTTCCACTAAAAAATAATAGATAATGTAATGCAAATAATTCAAGCTGCAAAACCCCCATACAAAATGGACGATTTAAGAGCGGGCCGGCAAAGTAAATAGCAGTATCAGGCTGCAAGTTACACCCAAGAGGAAATGTGAGTAATAAAATGTAACTAATAAAATGCAACTAATAATTCTTACTTGTTAAGTTCCAAAAACAATACACGAGCCTGCTTTGCTGGTGGGGAAAGGTGCATCTATCTACACTGAACATTTAGTGCTTAGACCACCAAAGCCCTCCTAATCATGGCTGTTAGAGACACAAAGCCAAGAGCTACATGATAAGGCTGCAAGTGCCATGATTATGGCATTCAGATAACACTGCCATGATCCATGTGTCACAGACATCGTCTTTCCCAAAGTTCATAGCACTGCTACCATGCCTGATCTAGATTTTTTGTCCTACTTCCTTTTCCTACACAATGGCTCAGCATGGCTCCACTCCTCAAAGCCACACAGGACTTCCTTCACCATGAGGTTCAGTTCCTGAGCACCAGCAACTAAGACTCAAAATCTGGGGCAATAGCTTGCTGTCATTTGCAAAATCCCTAAACTGAAAAGTGCACTTTTTCTTCCCATGTTCCAGCTCACTGAAGAGTGCTGCTTGAGCATTTTCTTTTCAGCTGGAACCACATTTCCAGCTCTTCACAGACATGGCTTCTTTACTAATGATTTGATAGACAAGGAGTGACACCTAGTCCAGAGCTAAATGTAAGATCCATGTCAGGATATACATGTAATTTCAACAGTGCAGAGTTAACCTCTGCCCTCACAGGCAAACCTGACCTTACTGGATTTTTGCTGGCCCATAACTATGGGGGAATGCAGCTAGCTGTTAGCTAATACAGCCAGGGAGATCTCACCGTACCAAATCATCACAGATTTGTAAATGTACAGTTAAAACATTTCTATCTGCATTGGAACAGGCGGAACACAAGATCACAACAATTATAGCAGGCAGATGGTATACTACTTTTGATATAAAATAACAAATTTATGGCAAAATATCACAAGAGGCCTTCCCTATAAGTCAGGTCTTACTTGAACACTTATTAAGGACGATGCCTGGCTCTTTTTGAAGAAAACTTCCTGGCCAGGGTAGAGGTTTGAAGTAGAAGTTTTTTAAAGTGCTTCCAGCACTCCCAGTAAGCTACCTCTTAGGGAGGTCACAATGCTCCCCCGCAATCAGTCCATCAAATATTGAAGGAAGTTTGCTATGGTGAATACAAATTTCCCAGCAATGCTCTGCCAGATCTGCAATACCCATCTCCCTGGATCTGCACAATCTTGAATAATAAGACTTAACATAAGAAAAATCCATAGGGTAGGAAACATTTACACATTCACGTATCTTTTTCTAGCAGGCCAGGAGGAAAAGAGCATCTAATACCAGTGATCTTACAACACTCCTCTCTTCTTCCTTTCTCCAAAGTGTCTTTAATACCAACGATTCCCATTAATCTTCCATGTGTCAAAAAAAAAAAATAATAGATAATGTAGTACTTACAAAAGAAAGAACTGCTGTAACTAAAGTAATAGTCACATAAACCTCACACATCCCAGACAAAGATTTTTGCCTCCTACCAACTAACAAGGAAAAAATCCCATACACTAAGCATGTGTTGGGGGTTAGGTGTCCTTCCTTTTGTTCCTTCTTACCTATAGAATTTTCCCCATCAGTTGCGGGGAAACCTGACTGCTGGTACTTATTGGGTGCTTGAGAAGACAGAGTTTGGCTCGGGCCAGGGGGAAGGGGCGGGCAGGTAAAAGGCAAGGCGGGGGCAGCTGCCAGCCCTCTCGCTCTTTGCCATCGGAGGAGGACAGTGTGGATTGTCGNCGCCTGTGGCCGAGAAGGCTCTCATGGGGTCCCTGGTTCTGCTTGTTAATGCCACAGTTATTGTTGTTTTGTTTACCTTGTTATACATACTAGTAAAGAACTGTTATTCCTATCCCCATATCTTTACCTGAGAACCCTTAATTTCAAAATTATAATAATTCGGAGGGAGGGGGTTTACATTCTTCAGTCCAAGGGAATCTCCTGCCTTCCCTACAGACACTTGTCTTTCAAAACGAGACAGCGTGGCATACACAACACCCTAGGCTCTGTCATTTAGTTAAGGACAGACAGATAGGCATAGCTGTGAAAGTTTTAACAGCATAGATTAGGCAGTATGTGCTATGGTAACAACCTTGGTTTGTCATTCACCTTGTACTCACGTTTTCATTTTCCTGCTGAACAGAGAGCACACAAAAATAAACACCAGCAAATCGCTAGCAGGCACGGCACTGAAGCAAAGTCCTTAGTACAAAACTACCATGGGCCCTTCCAGGTCTACTGTAAACAAAGAGTGAATTACATTATACACACAATAGCAACACTTAAGTCACAAATGCAGTTCCTCAACTGTGACCTGGGAAGGGCGGTACAAACTCAGGGCAGGTGCTGTCTGCACAAGCAGGGAGCAAACACCGACTGATGGGTTTTCTGGGGTTTTTTGCTAGGTTGCCAAGCACCACCGTTATGAACTAATCCCTGGTTAAAGCCAGTGGACAGTGATGAGGCACTGAGCAATTCAGGAAGACAGCTCTACAGACACCTCCATTCCCTTGAGCTGCAGTATACCTGTGTGGAAAGGGAGTTATGAGCTGCTACCAAACCTCAACAGGTCTGCAAAGAAGGGAGCAAAGAAGTGACACTTGTTATTCATGTAGTTCCCCCAGGGTTAGCCACTGGTAGATAAACCAAGTACAGCACAGCACTTTCCTATAAAATGCACTGCAAACAACTCTAAAGGATATACATCCAGACCTTGCCTTGTCAGTCACCAGAGGGAGAGATTTTAACTTAATCTGTGACATCCATGTTCAACCAACCACCGGTGAATGACTTGTGGTAGCTGTTGAAGCTTTCTGCAGCAGTCCACCAGTTTGCTCCACATGGTTTCCTTGGGTTGCCATCCCTCCCTTTCCCCCTGGGAAATTTGGGGATAGTCTGTAGATCAGATGTAACACCATAAAAAGCTGCTACTGCTTACAGAAAACCAACCATCAAACAAATATCCTGCAACAACTTCTGGCCCATTGAACAACACTAAATGTACCACATGTCATACTGGATATAACAGAGTATATTCACACCTTCAGCATATAATCAACTCCTGTGAGCCCAGGCTGCACAGTGACACACTGAGTTTCAGCTCTGCTCAGGGGCAGCAAATCCTCTGGTCCTTGGGAGGGGACCACTGACAGAGCACATCCATTCAGCCTGCCCACAAAGGCAGCCCAGTGCCACAGCATGCAGCTCTGCCCAGAAGACAGCAGCTGCCTACACAAGGAAAGCTGCTGGACTTCACTTCCCTGTGCCTGGGTGTTTGTTTCAGGAAATCTCCCATTCCCAAGCCAAGTTTCAGGATCTACCCTAACTGCTCAGTCAGAGCCAAGCAGATATGCATTTCCAGGATGATCCCAATCATTTATTTCCCAACCTTTCTTGTTATTTTCAAAACATATTTCTGAAAGCACTTGAATTATTTTTTCTTATTTTTGTTGATGATTTGCATTTCAGAGGCACCACACGAACAAAAGTTCTGACCTTTTTCCTAACCTCTGAGTGGTGATATGAGAAAAAGGAACATCTTGTTAACACTACTTTCCCTTAATACACTGATTCTACACAGAACTAATGACCATCCCCTAAATCCTCTCTCTACTCAGCAGTTTAATTAGAAAGATGATCATTGATTAATGCACTTGAGTTACCTGAAGAAGGTGTGACTGAACACAGATCACTCAACCCAGAGAAATGTCCATTAATTAGTTCTGCATTAAACTGCTTTCCTCTTTATTCAACTTCAAAAGAAAGAGCAAAACCCCATAACACAGCAACAAAACACCAAACTTTCAGTCTTAAACTTCTGAGATAATTTTTATGTTACTTTATACTTTAGGAAGTTTCACATTTTCTTGCCTTGAATTTAACAGTCATCTATTTTTTTTTTAATTATTGCAATTTTACAAAATAAACATATCAAGCCTGGAGGTTCAATATGCATTTGCAAAGCTCTGTCAAAGACCTGCAGTCTTGAATTAGTTGTCTCAGGCAAGGAAGTGGCAATGACACAGATACCCAATGGGAATGTGTTCAGCATTAAGTGCATGCCACAACTGAAATGAGACATATCCCAGCCAGCCAGTGGTTTCAGTGTCCCCACCTCGGAAGACAGTCAAAGAGAAAACTTGATTTACAGGTTTCTTCACTCTTTTTTAAGATCTCACTAAAATTCCTCCAGCCACAGGCTAGTCTACAGCCTGATCATGAGACTTTCAGCCCTGAAAAGCAGGTAAGCCTTCCCTGACTGTAGCTCTGCACCATAATTCACACTGCTCTTGGCCTGGAAAAGCTCATGCTTTATATGCTCTAGGAGCCACAATTCTGTCCACAGATGTTCTGAACAGCCTCAAGGTCTGGCTAACTTTTCTCTTCCTGTAAAATCCATGTCATGACCTTCTCCTTGCCCACTGCCCTGTGACCCAGGTAGACATCCTTACCACAGGCTGAGCAACAAAAGCCTCAGGTGATTTCATGCAAATAATCTTTTTACTGCTCTGTCTCCCTTTATCCAGGAAGGTCTCCTGAAAAGTGGCAGGTAGAGTTGATGACTCAGCTTTAGGAGCAGTCTAATCCCTCTCCTGGTCACTGGAAAATGACACTAGGAAGGCAGACATAGGGCAGCCAAAAAAAAAAAAAAAAAAAAAAAAAACGGGCTAGGAAGAAAGGGAAGAGCAGAGCTTTCCCTTCCATGTCCTAAATTACACACTTCATACAATCTCTTCTCCCGTGCATGCTTCTTTCTATACTTGGCATTATTCACGTTCAAAGCACAAGCTACCACACAGGATACAACACAGCCCCAAAACTCCTGGTACAGGGTTACAAAGGATTTTTCCATTGGCCTCCATCAACTTAATACATAATCAATACGTGGCTCCAGCAAAAGTGAAGCAAGAAAGCTGATGCTGCATTTTAAGATTTGCATTTAAAATTTACATTTTTAAGAAAGCTGTCGCAAGCCATTTTAAGAGCATCCGAAAGCAATCCACTGTGAATCCCCTCTCCTTCTGCCATTACCCCTGGTGGTGGAAAGGTTCTTTTCAAATTGTTTATTCCCAAGTCATTTCATCATCAGCTATGGAGAAAAGAAAATAAGCCTGTGTTATTGCAAAGGACTAGGAGCAGTAACTAAATCTTACTGAGGCTTCTGATGGTTTTGCCAACACCCATAGATCACTTCAATGATACAGTTTTGAAAACAGGATGACCAATAGGGAAAGGACAGAGAAATTGAGACTTGAGCCTGATCTATGTGAGATCCATCACAAACCACAGCTTTTTAGTGCTAAAGGGATTAGAGCTGCATAGAGCACAAGCAATAGGTGCATAAACCCCATCACCAGCTTGGGACTCTCCATTTCAAAACATTTTTGCAGTGAGGCAACTTAAGAAAAATAAACATTCCTAGCCAGGCAGAGATCAGTCATAAACCTCTTCTGGAAGGGAGATGAACTCTCTTATTGTTATTTAAAGCAACACTATAAATCAGACCAGATCTATATAAAGCAACACTATGGGCTTAAAGCAACAGTGGCATTATTCTGTCAGAGCTCAGGCTGAACATCCTAGGAAAGATGCACAATATCTGGTAATGTTCAGGGCCAAAAAAGAAAAGAGCCCCCCC
>VXBU01005183.1:270556-295266 GCA_013400315.1 Bombycilla garrulus
ACTCCCCCCCCACAGGAAACCCTTCAAAAGAAAACCCCTCAAAAGAACTGAAAATTGCAAAAAAGCTGGGGATTTCTGTGAAATTCTCCACAAACTAACGAAAATAAAAGTAAAACGTTTGCATATATAGAAAGTTAGCCTCATATTTTCTGTAAAGCTACCAATATTATCAACAGCTCATTACTCATATTTGGTGATAGGTACCATATTTAACAAATAGATATCTACATTTTACAGATCACATGCAGGAAGATATGTTTCAGAAAATACTTTCTTACATTTTCCCAAGTATTTTATTTTCCTTCTTCCAGAACAGTCATCTGGTATAAATTTTTCGACCTTACATCATGCACAATAGCCTAGTATTTTAATTCTGCATTTATGTCAGAGTATTCATAATTGATTAAAAGCAACATAAATGGTGGGGGAAAACAGCTTCAAAGTATTAACCTGAAATATAGATCCAAATTCAATCTCCTTTGTTTAATTGTTTTGAAAAAATTCAGCACATCAAGACAAACATAAAGCGAAACACTGGAGCTCCTACTTCTCACATCACCACCCAACCTCTCAGTGTCACCAACCATTAATTCCGTCTGACAGGCAGACAAACCTATAATTTGTCACACTGATTAACTCTTATCTAAGATCTTATCACACAGGGCCCTGAACTGCTTAATTGTTTTAGTTCACTCTAACAACCCTTACGTTTTTCTTCAAAACAAAGAGAATGAAGCTGACACGAATGACAATGTTTCCACTCACACAAGGTTTAATTAGTGACATTTTTGTTGGGAGCATTCTTTGAGATGGGCAGTCATTGTGTTAAGGGACAATCTTTGCGCACTATCCTGATAATCTGAAGAGGCTGAAAAGTGTGTCATGAATACTGCAAGGGCATCCATGGCAACATGCACGTTTGGGTGTGAAATGCGAATGCATGTTTGAAGGGTGGTAAAATATTGTTCTTTATCAGGGTTAGCACAACAAATTAGCAGAATGATCATAAGAACAACCTAGTAATTTATACTCTGCAAACAATTACCTATTTGATGCAATCCTGATCTTAGCCTGCTAACTTGGCCAACACTAGAGGCTGGCAAGTGCTTACCTCTTCCTTTCCACCTTGAGCAAATATATATTTTCCCTTCCAGAAAAGCTCCTAGTACCGCTCGGGGATCTTGACTGAGAAAGGAAAGGCCTAAAGCACTTCTCACTAGGAGGAGTATTTTGTGTTTTCTGAGCAAGATTAATATTTTAAAAGGGCTTGAGATAAGGAGAAGCAAGAGTTCTCAATGTCTTTATAAATGGGAAGAATAAGAAAATGGGAAGAGTTAACCTAAACTCTATGAAGCCTTTAGACTCTGGCTGGAATAATCAGCAGCAACTTGATTCCCATTCTGCAGAATGACAAAGACATGACCTTAGTCTTGCCATCACCCTCAAGTCATCAACCTGTATTATCCCGATTTCTTAAACAGCTTGAAGATGTCATGCATTAGATTCTTGTTTTTGTTGGTTTATTGCAACCCTCGTAAAGTTCCCCAGTAGTATTTTTATGCTTAGCTGTTTTTGAACAAAACAGACAGATCCATTCCCTCTATGGAAGTCATGATTCCTTTAAAGTAACAAAGAATTATCAGTACAATCCCATAGAGTCTCCAGCAACCTGGGAGGAAAAAAGTATACGACAAAAGTTCTTTTCTGAACCTTTTTCCCAAACTTCAGGCATCATACCTCTCAACCCCAGCACTCCTGAGAGTAGTATAAGGGCTAAAGTATAAATTCTACTGTCAGATTTATTGGAATTAACTGCATGAATTATGACTACTAAAAAAGTAGTAATTTTTCAATTATTGCCTCAAGTATGCCTTGGCATAAAGCTTTAATGAATTTGGAAGACTATTAAATACCCAGATACCTTTTCCTCCAACAAAGCAGAGGCAGCAGGAATCATGGACCTACCCAGCTGGGTTGTTCAGTACCACCCATCATCATCATCACCCCAGGCACAGAAAGAGGCTGGTGAGGTAGAAGCCCATTTTATAAAGTGGGAGTACTCAGTGATTGTATCAGCAAAACTCTAAACTGCTCCTGTGAGCACATGCAGATAACAATTTTCACCAGCTCTGGCAGGATGGTAGATCGGTATTAATTTCCATTGGGCTGCAAAAAGCACCCTGACTCCCCCTCTACTGCCTGAAGGTATAACAATGCTTTGAAGGAATGACTGGCTAAATAAAGTTGACAAATCTCTCTAAATTTCTGTAATGCATTCTTTTAAAAACAGTTGGAGTTCTCCCGCTGAAAATCTTTCTAAGAGGTTTCTGCCTGAAGCAGGAAAAACACCCTGGAAAATTTTTGTCTGAATGGCTGAAGGCTGGCCAGAAGTAAACACAGGTGAAAATATTATGTTAGAATATGGGAGGGCATGCTTAAGGGTGCTCCTAGTACCACTATCGACCATATTTTATATCTAATACTCTGTAATGCAGTTGGGAAGCATAAAGATTTTAAAACCCTAATGGCCTGCCCTTTCTGTTGTTGTTCCTCCAGTTTTAAACAGGGGAAGGCTGGACTACTGCAGTTTTAGCTATATAAAGTATGAAAAATCCAGATTCTGTGTTGAAAATACCTCTCTTGGGATCTGAGGCCAGGAGGGGACCACCTGGCTCAGCCAGTCCTGCTACAAGCAGCCAGGCATTGCAGACATCTGGTCACATAATCCATCAGTCCACATCATGACTCACAAAACACTTCACGAGATCTGAATGAAACCTGCAGATTTCAGAAGGGGACCAAGGCAGAGACACGAAGGGTACAAGAGAGCAAGAGAGACTGAAGACTTCAAAAAGGTCGCGTGTAAGATTTTCTGTACTGTAGGACACAGCTCTATTGCCAATCATCCATGGAGCAAAGACAGACAAACAATTAACCTGCTAACTCCTAAAAAGGAATTGGAAAACAAATTATATACAACTCACATCATAAATCATAGAGGTCCTTTGCCAACCAACCACATCCCTCTGGGTTCCTAAATCAGTGTACCCTACACCACCCCTGGGCATAACAGAGTCACATCCAAGAGATTACACTGAACAAAATCCCCTCTGGATATAACCCTCTCCACTGCACATGGAGAGGCTGGAAGACTAAGCTCCTAATTTAGGCACCTCAGTAAGTTGTTGGCCTGAGGAAAATCATTCTGAGCCACAGACTATCTCTTCAACTTCTCTCTGAGCAACAAAAAATGGAGAAAGAAACAAAGAGGAAGAAACTGTTTCTTCGTAATGAAAATGTAATTTAAGAGGCTGATACCCTGTTAAAAACTTAGAGTTATAATGAATTCCAGGATTCATTCAAGTACTCCATTCTTAAAAAACACTATAATGAAAGGCTTACATAGGAAATTTAGTAGTAATAACCTTGGGGTTAAATCCATAATGATTTGTTTGGCAAAGCTTTCACTGACGACACTTAAATGTGATTTCAATGGGTGTTCTGCCTGAGAAAGGGTTTTGAGATTGGCCCACACTCTGTATAGTTAAGTCACCTCAACCCCAGCATTATACAGTACCCACCAGACACAAACCACAGCATTATTTAAACCATTTGCACTCCAGAGTCTCCAATTGCAGGGTGCAAAAGCCAGCAGGAAGCATTGATCATTCCTTTAGAAGCAAACAAAAATGCAATCTTTTTTACTTGGCTTTCTTATTATATCATTTACCTTCTATAATAGCAGTTGCTTTTTTTAAAAATGTGGATTTGCACAGCATTCAATTTGCCAGTTTCCACATATAGATGTAAATTTACTGAAATAGCTGTTCACAAAATCCAAAGCTCAAGGGTGGAGTCCTAAAAATAAATATATGTAGTTTAAGTTTTTTTTATATCCATACATGATAAGAAAGCTGGTACTATTCTGGTGAGCCATAAAATGGGAAGAATGGTAAAACCATAAACAGGAAAACAGAAAATAAAAATCCGTATCTTTTGCTCTACCCTTTCAAATTGCATGGATACTTCAATGCAAGCTTTTGGCTAAATGTTTCAAATGTTGGTTTTTCAAAGTATTTAGCCATATAAACTACCATTTTGTTTCTGTTGGCTTCAAATGTTACTAGTCTCATGAATTCTTCCTTATGTCTCATTATTCAAAAAAATACAGCCAACACTGCCTTTATGGAGAAAGAAAAACCTGAGTATCATTTTCCAGTTAACTCTTCTGGATCTGCATGAAAGTGAAGTCAACAACAGCAATTTTAAGTCAGGTTTTCTAACCACTGCAGCTAATCACTACCTTTTGAAGCATTCTATTTCCCAAGCAATATCAAAGAAAAATCTCCACAATCACAAAACAAACTCAAGTCACAAAAGTGGCAGAGCACACGCTAAAAAAAACTTATAATAGTCTAGGTACCCAAAAAACCAAGAAGCAGCAGAAGGTGAGACTTGCTGCCCTACTGAATGCCACAAGGCCAGAAATATTTCATGTAGAAAGCAGACCTTTAATTCGAAGAACTTACCCTAAGCCAGACCTGATCTCCCACTTTTCAAATGCAAGTATTTCAGTGAAAGCAACCAGCAATGGCACATTATCATAAAAGGAAATTTGATAATTGTCACCTTCTTACTCTTTCAAGTATTCAGTCTTTTGTCTGGTTTTTGTAATACAGGATATCAATGACTAAAGAAGCAATTTGTCTCCACTTCCATATTTCCACTTATTCCATCAGACACTCAAATCACCAGCAGGTTGAAACTCCAGCCACTTTATCTTTAGCACGGATAAAGAAAAAACAAAACTGAGGTCTACCCCCTTAAATACCACGTGTACACGATTTTCAGGTCTTTCCCTTCATTTCCCAGAACCTTGCCTCCTGTGTGCTCTTCAGGACCAGAGAAGTCAGCCAGGAGGAACTCCAGATGACTCCAAACAGAAACATATTTTCCTTTGCAAGCATCTAAGTTTCTCCACCCGAGCTGAGGAATGAACTCCACAACACAGCAGCGAAAATGTGTACTCTGCTATTTTTCTCAAGAAGCGCTGCCCATCCCAACAATTCCTGGATGAAAAAAACCAGTATTGAAACAACAAAATCATAAGCTTGTGATTGAATCTTTAGTCAGATAAACAAGACTTCTTCCAACTTTAAGGAATGTGACAATAACAGCACATCTATCCCCGCTTGATAAGTGGCAGGCAATTCTCCATATAAGGTGAAAAATGTGCTAGTGTAGCTCATGCAACGCTGCTAATTCCCTCCCTGCTCTTATTCAGGAACATAAATGAACATATAAATCAATTTAGTACGTAAACCTTTTACTTACTAGCAGCTATAAACCATCTAGACACTGCTTGGCACATAAAGATTTTTGAACTTAATTATTTAATTCCTTTTAAACACTTGGTAGTCATATCACAGCAGTGCATAAATTATTGTAAATGTGAGAGGTCCCACCCCCATTTGATTCCTAAATTCCCTTTATACTTTACCATTCCCCAGTCAACCTGTGCCTTCCAGCCTCTGACTAATCGATGGCAAGCCAGAGCAGCCAGGGGAGGGCGAGAAGGGGTTGAGGGCTGGGTGAAGCCCTGCAGCCTCACACAACCACCACTCGCACTCCTTCTACCAGTGCCTGGGCTGATGTGTGGTGGAAGAACCAGGATACTGGCATAGGACCGCTGCTACTAATGCTAAGAACTTCTGTCTCAGCTCTGATGTCCCATAATCTCTATGCAATGACAACAGAATCACAAGCAGCATGTACCTTGTAGTGCACTACAAGATTGCAGGCATTACTCATTAAGAGGCTGATGAAAAGACTTCCATTGATTTTTATGAGCTCTGCACCAGAATGCAAGCCCAGGGGAAAGCTGCTTTTATATGATCCCTTCTCCTCAAAGCAAGTTAGAGTATCTGCAAAAGATGCATGTGGCAAAAGTACTAGCAGTGAAATTCACTTTGTTTTGTAGATAGTCCCACATCTCAGCCCCTCCCACACCCCCTTCACTGTTTTTTTACACATTATTAGTTATTTTAATGGTCTGATAAACTGCACAATGAACCCTCTGGATGGGTTTTTTTTCCTAAGGAATGAAGTACCAAAGACCTACAGGGCATAAAAACCAGGAGATTCAGAACAAGTCTTCAGCTGTCTTTTGAAAACCACCCAAAACAGACAGAATTACCAGGGGACAGAAAACATCCTAAAATCTTGCTGGCAATGGTGAGAGGGGGGAAAGGAAGGATTAGTATAATTAAGTTATNTCCGAAGCTCATTAACTACTCTGGAGAAGTTGTACTCTAGAAGTCAGTGACTTGTACGAGAGGCACAGAGAGGAAATTTCCAGACACACTGCACATATAGATATCAAATGTGGGTGGGAACAGTCGGAAAACTGTTCACTGTTTTCTAGATCTTTAACAAGAAGACATGGGAAAGTTCGGTTTGATTATTTTAGCCACAAAAATTTCAGAAAAATTAAATGATAGCTTCAGCTTGCCAGTCTTCCTAGTTTATCCACATTCAGCCATCTTGTGATATCCCTGAGGCAAGAAAATGCAACATGATGTGCTAAGAAGGCACCACAGACCAACCAATTGCTATCAAAAATGTATGCTCCTATTAGTCAGAGATTCTTGTTTTGCTGACTTTTTTGCACCTCATCAACCATTGCACTGTCATGTAAAGTAGCATAGCCCATGAAATACTATGAGTCAGCAAATTATCATAATGATATGCATACGAATTTAGAACTTGAATCACACTGTTTGCTGTGTTCTCTAACAGAAAAAAAGAATCAGAATTAACTCTAAATGTTATTTAATCCTTACAGAATAACTCTTCTAAGCATGTTTACAGTCATTCACATCTAAGACTCATTTCCTGGAACCTTATCTAATCTACATTCCATATGGAAGATTTTAGTGGTATATAAAGTTGCATACAAATTAACCACAGTCCAATTCGTCCAGATAAAATAAAACTGTAAATTTAATAGTGATGAAACTAGAGCTGTCAAATTATATCTGAACTAACAACAAAAAGTTAAGACCTTTTTGTACAAACTTAGTTTTAAAGGACCTATTATATAGCCTTAATTCAGAGGATAACTGATGTGGCTTAGTGCAAACATGTTTCTAGTTGATTCATTTTTTTTTTCAAAAAAGTGTATATATCAATAATACATACAAGAATAAATAAAAATATATACGTATTATAAAATGCCAATAATGAATGGGAAAATTAAATCAATAATTAATAATTATGAATAATCTCTGTACCATAATACTAAGTGAAATACGGCAAACAATGTATTATATATTCAGTTTCTACNAAAAGTTAAGACCTTTTTGTACAAACTTAGTTTTAAAGGACCTATTATATAGCCTTAATTCAGAGGATAACTGATGTGGCTTAGTGCAAACATGTTTCTAGTTGATTCATTTTTTTTTTGTTCGGGAATGCAAAAGGGAATGTCTATTATCCATGTGATAGCAAAGACCTCACATGGTTAAACCACGAACTTGGAGCTTTTCAAGGTTTAGCACTTAAAGCTTCAGAGATTATGGCTTCTGATCCAAAAACAATTCAGAAAGCACGACAGGAACCAGGATAAGACACAGTAGAGAGAACTTTAGTGTATCTTTTCAGACATGGCTTCTCCATAAACTTCCCATGAACTTTTGAAGACACCATTTAATTNCATTCCTATCTTTTCTCTGCAAAACTTTATATATATATATATACAAAAAAAGTGTATATATCAATAATACATACAAGAATAAATAAAAATATATACGTATTATAAAATGCCAATAATGAATGGAAAAATTAAATCAATAATGAATAATTATGAATAATCTCTGTACCATAATACTAAGTGAAATATGGCAATGTATTATATATTCAGTTTCTACACACAACCCGAACTACAAACAATTCTACAAAGAAATTCATAAGGATGAAAGCAAACATCTAACAGCACAATATAAAAGTTCCCCATGAAAAGGTCTTTGTCTGAGCAAGATAACTGCACAATAAGAACTTCCTATCTGAAGAGGATATAGAGAATACAAGTGAACAAAATGTTAATGTCAAGCTTTCATCCTGAGATCCAAAACCAGTTGACCCCACATAGCTGCTTGAAGTATTTAGCAAACAAGTTTCATTCGGGGGAGCGTCCTCCCTATAACACGCAAGTCCCATTGAAATGCAAAATACTACAAGAAATAATAAATAAATTTTAAAAAAAATCAGCATGTGGGCCAGATAAAATTCAGCACTATTCCAAAATGAAGTAAATTGTTATCAAGGAAATAAAATGTTTAAATGGGTTTATTGGTCCAGCAGAGCTCAGACACTGGAAAAATCTTGTATTATGATCTTGTGGTGGAGGAAAAATAGTATTCTAGACACTTTTTTTAGATTATTTAGCCCCATTTGTTACTCTTCATAGCTGGCAAGCTGGAAGTCCTAATTTTTTTTTTTTTACTAGTAAGAAGTAGCCACTGATCAAGAAGGACTCTGAATTCAGTGAATGAAATATATCCCTCCCTTTATGTCTAGGATTTAACGGTCAAAAAGAGCAAGAGCACACATGTAACTGACTAAAGTCAAACTTGAAAGCAACAATAAAACCCCACCCTTTTCACTCCTTCTTAGCGCTGAATACACAGTCATTTACAATACAGGGTTTAGTGAATAATCTATCAGTGTCGGCCTTGGGGGACACCCTCTACTACAGAGAAAGTTGTGCACGTGGATTTCTTGCAGGACACGTTCTCTAATAAAAATGTTGGCTGAGATATTTGACAGTGACAATTCACCACAGATATTTTCACCCTTAGACATATAGCAACAAAAAACTAAACTGTTTTATGGTACCAACGCCCCCATGTATCATTCCAGGAAACATTTCACAATAATAACATTGCTGATGGCTATATACTGAAGCCAATCCTGATCCCACAAGTGAAGAGTTGCCTCTCAGCAATACATATTCTGATCTCCCGCCTAGCCTAAATTTAAACTCCAGGGAAAGGGTGCCCATCCTTTCCCCAAAGAAATGTTCTACTCTTTATGAGGTCTGACTGTAAAGATGATCTTTTTATTCAGATTACACTTCCGACGAAGCTTACTACTTTCAATTTTTACCATTCATAATCCATCAGAGTGTCTTTAGTAATAGCCCCTTACACACAAGAGTTACAGCTTTCAGGGATGATCATCAGCATGTTAGCTCTCTCTCCCCACGCCCACTAAACTAAGCCAAGCCACACACACAGCTTACTTCACACCACTTGAACCAGCCTCCAGTATGCAATCATTTGTTACTCTTGTTACAAATACTGCCCAAAACAAACACAATGTCCTAAACACCACAAACTTTTATACTGCTGTGAAGTGTCTGATAGTTTATACACACTATGTTCCTCCCCACTGCTGCAACGCTCAGACCTGAAGGCAAAAATCCTCATGGAGCCCTACAACAACTGCAGCACCCAGCAGTGTTACACCCTCCCCAGTTCCTGTTACTCAATTTCTGGTGATCAGTCTATGTTTCCATAAGACACAAGTTCGCTGTGCAAGAATATTCCATGTCTCTGCAATCACTACTGCCAGACCTCTGCCTGATCCCATCTCCTCCTTGCTCCAGTTATTCTCCACTTCAGCAGCATGCTTCAAATTCAGCTCCATCTCTTTGACACTTAGATCATCCTGAAGGATTTGCAGAGCATCTTGAACCGTTTGCAAGTATCAATATCGTTTTCCTCATACCTCTCCAGAACAATCTTGTGCTACTTTTAAAGAACGCACTGGAGACCATCAGGCACGTCACTCCATCGCCAACAGGGAGGGAAACCAGCACTGTGTGCTGGGGTCAGGCACAGAGACTCTACTGAAGCCTCATCTGACACCACAAAATTAATAAAATCTTTTCCATTCCCAGTGGCAACAGGCAAAACACAAGGCAGCAAAAAGGATCTGTGGCTTTATAATATGCTACTCAAAATATCTGCTGATGGTCATAAGACAGAAAGAATATGCCAAAAAACCTGTATGATGTAGTCAGTTGGCAAATGGGGAAAATCACACACAAAATGAAATGCATTCAGCACTGTAAAAGCAGGGCTGTGGGAAATTGCTGGTTCTCCATATAAGGATCCAATATTTTTTCAATTTGCCAGCATATCATAAAGCACATTTTAAAAAATCTTGAAAGAAAATTTTAAATGTTAACCATGAAGAACACTTTTTACAGTACTTCTCAAGAATGCTCATTTTGTACACCCATGAGTCCTGATTTTATAATTTGCAGCCAGTCTAAATGAAAAACAATAGTTTTTTAACTTCTCCATATAAAATGTCAACCACCATTTTAATTGAGAGCTAGAAAAGTGTAATTGAAAATTACTAACCTCGAGCACTCATTAGTGACAATTCCAAACGTCAGCTGAACACAGCCCTAATAGGATTAAAGAGACATTCAGGATGATGTATGCAGACTTGGTATGCAAGAAAAGCTGAAGGAATATCTGTATTTATCCACAGAGCAAGGATCAGACAAAGCCGTGAGAGGAGCGGTATGTTGGTACCAGACGTGCACACGCACTTTTCCTGGTGCCTCTCTCCCTCTGTTGTTGGAGCCACAGATGCTACCCACAGTCCATGCCACCCTCAGGACTGGAGGCTGGAGGTATCACTGCTGGGCTCAGAAGCTGCAACACCAAGCTCCCACAGGAAGAAAGCAGAGAATGGCTGGCCATGCACCTCATGACAATGATTTCCAAGAGCGCAGCCACCCTCTGCCAGTTTTTAAAGGCTCTTTGTCACTTCCCCCACCACACAAAGCTCCTCAACAAGTGAGCTGCTCTGTCCACCACATCTACAAAAATCGCGCATACAGGTAAGCAGTACTCAGGCTGAATTTCACGCTCTCAAGATCCTTCTGTGAGCTTCAAAATCACTGGGCATGAGATCTCCTATTGATCACATGCCACTGGCTGCACATCTAAGGAGGCTCAGGAGAGTAAATGATTTTTTCCCAAGTCAATTTTAAATTGGCTTCCTAAATTGTCTCCAGATCCTTTCCAGACAGCAGAATGGAAATAATTAGAGGTGGTTGGAAAATGGAATTTTTGTCCTGTGGGGGAAGTCTAATAGACCTGTACTTATTTTTATGCTAACACAGGCCAAAGTGTAAAATCCTTAAAATATTAAGTAGACTAAAATACTGTAAGGTAGTCTAAAACAGCATTCTGCATGCACTTTGACTTATTTTGTTGCTACAGAACACCCATTCCTCACATGGGCACACCAGCAGCCCGCACAAATGCTCAATTTTTAGCCCAATATTCTTTCTACTCCCCAAAGCCACAGGGCAGTGACTAGCACTGTTGACACAAGCTCTCCACACATCTCATCCTACTCCTCTTGCTATATGAGCTAGACAGGAAGACACTAGGAACTGCAGTTAATCACTGCTCCCTTGCTCATCTTCTGAAAAGAAATTTAAATTGTATGTTTTGGAGGTTTGGGTGAGAAGAGTCCCCCCATTTTAAAACAAATGTTTGTCAGTCTGAAGTGATTTATTCAAACTTTTTCTGATGTGATTGTGGAGTCAACAGTTTTCCACTACCCATACGCAAACTGAGAGTAGTCACAGAGCTGGGAGCTGAGATACCGTGGGGACATACACAAAGAAGTGATCTCTAAAAGTCACACACAAGAGTAAAAGGGATATTCACTCTCAACACCTCTTATGGAGAGGAACACAACTTCCCTCCTATTCTCCATGTACAGCACTATGCCTTTTACTGCCTAACTGAGTAATGCCAAGGACCTGGGTGACTGTGTCAAGTAAAACTCTTTCTTCCTGACACCATGGAGATGGCTTCTTTATGCGAGTCATGCAAGTCATCCAAATAGAATGCCTCATGGGAAAACCCTCAGTGCAACCTGAAGGTTAGGGTTCTCTGCAGCTGTTTAACTGACAGAGCCATGGAAAGCCTGAGTACACGTGAATTCCGCGTCATTTAATTCTTGGCTTCGAGTGCCTTTGACTAGTACTCGTGATGAGGATAACACCTCTGTCTGTAACTTGCTCTAAGTTACCATTCCCTCAATGCAACTTCCCACTGTACAGCTAAGGAGATCTTGGCATCTCTTCCTCTGCAGGTCATCTGGCAACTGTTCTGACAGGAGCCTGCAGCATGCTGTCCAAGCACAGCCAAAGCAGACAGGGCCTAAAGCACAAAATGGCTAGACATGAACACCAGAAAAACTGCTTATTTCATTGTACCTAACTTTCTCCAAACGCTCTTTCCAAGTCAGACCAAGGTAACAGGGGAAATAAAGGAGCCCTTCATTGCACAAAGGGAAGGGAGTGATTGGGTCATTGCAAAATTCTCACCTCTGCTAACCTTCCTACATGGAAACATTGCTTCCAATAAGCTTTAAAGTGGACTACAGAACCTACAAGTACAGGGCTCAAAAACAAAGGCTAAATGAAGAAGGTGAACCACTGCAGGAAAGTTTTTTGGTACTTTTGACTTAGTTGGCCACCATCTTGGGAAGTGGCTGGAAACTGCCCCAGCAGAAAAGAACCTGGGGGCACTGGTTTACAGCAAGCTGACCATGAGCCAAAGTGTGCCCAGCTAGCCAAGAGGGCCAATGGCATCCTGGCCTGGATCAGCAATAGTGTGGCCAGCAGCACCAGCACAGGGATTGTCCCCCTGTACTTGGCACTGGTGAGGCCACACCTCGAGTCCTGGGTATTGGGATACAGAGAACAGAGACTACTGTAGATTTGACTAGCATGAGCAGTCTGGTAACCAAGATGCCTTGGCAAAAGCAAACAGAGCTTTGAAGATTACAAGTTGAGTAGATCGAGACTAGTATCAAGAAAAAAAGACTGAACCAAACCTCTCCAAGCAAAAGATGTTTGTAAAATGCATGGGTTTGTCTGTGTGATGTTCAACGTAATGACTGTAATAATTCTGATCACCAAATCAGTTTTCCCATCTCTCTTAATCGCCAATACCTGGGTTCAGTTTTCCCAATTCAGTAAGAACACTGAGGTGCTGGGCTGTGCCCAGAGAAGGACAATGGGTGTGGTAAAGGGTTTGGAGCACAAGTCCTCCGAGGAGCACTTGAGGCAGCTGGGGGTGTTTAGTCTGAAGAAAAGGAGGCCCAGGGAAGACTTTATCATTCTCTACGAGTGCCTGAAAGGATGCTGTAGCCAGGCCTCTTCTCCCAGGGAGAGGAGCAACAGGACAAGAAGACATAACCTTAAGCTGCACCAGAGGAGTCAGGTGCTCCCTTCTTCATAAGGAAGAATTGTTTTCACTGAGAGGGAGGTTAAGCATTGGAATGGGCTGCCTAGGGAGGTGGTGGAATCACTGTCTCCAGAGGTGTTCAAGAAATGTCTGGGCAAGGCACTGAGTGCTATGGTCTTGACAAGGTGATGTTCAGTCAAAGGTCGGACTCAGTCTTGAAGGTCTTCTCCAACCTTAATGATTCTGTATTTGCTTCCTCCTCTTTTAATTTTTATACACAGTGAGGCAAGTTTTGCAAAGTTAAAAGAAATCATTAACAAACTCAAAGGCAGTCAAAGAAGGACAGGCAAGATACTAAACCATGCCAGCTTCCTTTTATCAAAGACACAGATCCACAGGATATATCTATAGGTTATAACACCAGCAGGTTCAAACCTGTCCTGAACAGACACAAGAAATCCCTGCCAACACTTGGAGATAAGCAAAAGTCTTTTGAACATTTAGCATGGCTCTGGGCCAAGCTAAAAAACTCTGCTGAGCCACAGGGACATCACTAAGCCATTACCTTGGGCTCAGCACAGCTGGCAATGCTCATAGTGCTTTGTGCTGGCACAAACCACAGGCAGAGCTCATTCCTGGCTGCCTTCACCACAGCACGGAGAGGGGAATGCCACCACACTCACAGCTTTGTCTTCAAGCCTTGCCTTCAATCTTGGGGCCACTCATGCCCATTTATCTGCATTATCCATCTAACAAAAACCTTTTTGGCCAGTTTTTGACTCAAGTGTCAATATTTTGATGTGGACATAACGTTTTTCACCTGAAGGTGATGAAAAGTGTTGCAATGAGAGTGTAATTAAACCAATACACTTGGCTTTTGCTTTGAATTACACCATTTTACAACAGCTTTTTCTGTTGAAAATTAGGAATTTACACATTTGCACAAGGCTTCTTAAACAAAACAGCATTTTTATTGAAGTGTTTCTTTGCTTCCTCAACCCTCCCAAGAGCACATCTTACTGGGTTGCGTGGGGGGAGCAGAAAAGGGAATGATGAGACTTACACACTGTTTACAACAGGTAGAGCTGCCAGGCTTCTATCCAGTTTTAAGATGTACAGCCTTTGAAAGCCCTTATGTCTGGTCTTTGACTCAAAAATGACATCTCTACAGACAGAGGGGTATGGGGTTGTAAAACCAAAGCATATTTTCTTAACACCGCTCCAGAAATATCCTCTGCTAAACGTGTAACAGATGCATGTTCCTCATTAAAAAAGTGTTGCTATACATTATGTCTTGGCTGTAGACAGATTCTGGCAGAGATTGATACACTGTGGACATATAATTCATGTGTCTAGTATGTGAACTCTGAACCCTGCTTAACCTGCTGAGGTCCTGTTGTGGATCTCAGGCCATGGAAATGAGAGCAAAGGGAGAGAGCAGACAGACGTGAAGGACCAGTGCATAGCTGACAAAACAACAAAGCTATTGGACATACTTTTCTCAATGCCATCCCATTTGTATCATGAACTGGAAAAGCAGCACCAATTCCAGCTACCTTTTTTTTTTTTTTTTTTTGAGAGGAAAAATAAATCATCACTTCATGGTGACCATTTTCTTCCTTGAGTAATCTCTGTCCTTTTGTTGAAATCTAACTTTTGGGTTTTGGAAATGTAAGCCCTAATGATGAATTACTATGAATTTTTTTGGCTGATTGGTGTTTAAAGCCTGCCCATGCTAATCATAACTTCATAATCCACAGGGAGACCCTTAGTTTTATTCCTTGCCTGGTATTCAGACTGCAATTTAATTACAGGTTACTTAGATTTATAGGCAGATTTGCTAAAAAAAGTGACTCTGTGTGCAGACAATAACCTTTTGATGGGTATGGTAGTAAAACTGAAATTCCTATGTAAACAGGACCAAATTTTAAAAGTAGCTGGTGTAGCACTCTAATGAAATTGGCAGCACTGTGTGGGTACTTTGTCTTGGAGAATGCTAAATGGTGCATAGCCAGCATTTGCTCCATAAACTGTCAAACAAGAGAACCACAACTGTTCGGTGATTTGTTTTTCTAATGTAGTTCTGTACTATGGGAAATGTCTTTTCCATGACCAAATGTAGAAGCTGTCAAGATCCAAAAGAAATAGAGGGCAGAAAGATGATGTCTAGAAGGCATCTCCCAACAGACAAGAAAGAGGAAAACATTTCTCAAAGACCCAGTTTTGGGAGCACTACGAAAAAGCAAAACGCTTTGGAAAATATTACTTCAAGGATACTATAATTAATTGCTGAGCATCAATTACAGTACTATAACACTCAAATTTTTCTCTCCCTTCATTAGGTAGCACTGATGATAATATTGTTGCATATATCCATAGGAAGATTAAACAACAACATGACTACATCTGGTATCTTTCTTCTCAGGGCCTTCTACTACTTTACAAAATGAAAGAGACTTCATCACCTTAGAAAAGCAGAAAGCCCACCTTCTATTACTGAAGAAACAAACACTGCAAGTAAGTGATACCTGAGTTCTATGCCTCAGCAAATGAAGCAGTATATGAGCACTGATTCCAAGTTTCCTACTTTGTTCTATATTCCTCTCAGCACTTCATTGCTGTTTTAGGCTCGTGTCAGGCAACAAAAGCAACATCATTTTGTTCATAATAATAAAGGGTAATTAAACAGGTAAAAGTCTTCATCACTGATGAAAGGAAACCCCCAAATCAGAATTTTAAAAACAGTCAATATAGACCAACTATTTCAGACAGGTGCTCTGGTGATGTCTCCCTCTCAATAATGGAAAAAGCAGCACAGCTCTCCTTTTCCTACTTCTGTTTGGACCAGAGGGGAAAAAAAAAAAAAGAAAAAAAGATTTCATCATCTGAATTCAAACCTCATCTGATCTCATCCTCAGGAAGACACACGGCATTTAAATATAAGCAATGGCTATTAAGGGATTGATTCTGGAGAACTAATAAGATAGACAATATTTTTACCAGGGTTCAGGTGTCCACAACACCCAGTAAATAATCAAGGCTACTCTGAGCAGACTGCAAGACTCCTCTGTGCACGCAGATACTTCCCAGTGGTGCAGTTGTAGCTGTTAATTAGGCTTTGCCAATATTTGCTGCAAGCAGCTGACATAGCAGTTACCTGCCCACTACCCCACAGTTTCCCTCCCTGCTGCCAGCCTAGGAACTGGTTGTTCATAACAAGAGCAAAGGGAGGACAGGACTACTGCAAGGAATTTGAGAACTATCAGCAATAATATGCCAACTACAACAAATCTGCTCCACAAGAAGGGAGCGTCAACACGCATCAGTTGCCTACATAGTGACTGTCAAGAATCAAAGCTCACATCATTTTATGTCCCTGAAATGTCAACTCAATTGCAAATTTAAAAACAATAGTTTTATCACTCTGCCACTCATAGGACAAATCCCAATAATCTTAGTTGCACTGACCTTGATCAGGCTTGAGACAAGTAAACCACAAACACAGAGAAAACCAGAAGCCCACAGAGTAATTACAAAAAATAAAAATCACAGCCATGGTATGACACACTAAAGCTCTGTTCAATCCCTACTGTCCACTGCAATCTATACTACCCTTAGGGAATATTTCTAGATGGAGCTGCCCACTAGCTGCATCTCCTTTTGTCCAAAGTCTAATGCATGACTGGCATTTCATAAACAGACAAACCTTACGGGTGAGAGAGTAATGTGAGTGTTGCACAGACATTTCCTTCACTGTCGTTCGCTATCAGATTGTGATACAACTTAAAAATTGTCCCCTAATTTGGAACTACATGGGTCCAATCCACTTAGTTAAGGCAAAACTCTTTTACTTTCAGTAACCAAATCAATGCTACCACTAAACAAAAAACACAAATGGAAGGAACAAAGATTCATAACAAGACCATGATCATGAGGTCACAAAAACATCAGCCTGAGTAATTATATTACTGTTAAAAAACCTTTACAATTATTTATGATGACTTAGCTTTTCAAGTGCTATTTGTGCTTCGTGATAATGAAAGAGCACAATAGCACTTTAACACCATTTAACTTTTTTCCATACAGGAAGCATTTCATAGGTACAGCATGTCAATGGAGGCCACAGTTACACAGCTAAATACCTACACTGTAATCACTATTTGTCAGTAAAAATTCATCTTAAAAAAAGCAGACCCATAACTCTTCCACCATCAGTTTCTGGCTTTAGCCAGTTACTCATCTAAAAACTTTAACATCTTTAAGCAAATATTTTCCCCTGGAGATTCGATAAAGTGATATATATACAGAGTATTTTAGTTCAAATACAACATTCCTGTTGGTTTAAAACCACAGGAAAAAAAGTAAATGATTTTAACAGTTTCTTTTTTCAAACAAGATGCCTTACAGTCAGTTGGTAAAGCCTGAAAGTTGATAATTGCTTAACAAGCCTTGTATTCCAAACAAAAGTATCTTAGTATTTCAAGTTTCTCTTCTTTCCACTGACATATACAGAATGATCACACAAGTTAATTACAGGGAGTTAACCCTGCCAAGTATCTCACCCTAAAACGGTGATATATTTCCATTAAAAATCACAAAACCCCATGTGGGGATCTCCTTGGCCTCGGGAGACCCCACAATGTACAGAAAAGTCCAGGTTTCCAGCCCGTGCTGTTGAAGGAGTAGTCTGGAGTCATTTGTTCGTGTTCTCAAGGCAGTTTATTAGTTCCTTATCAAAGGTTGATTTCTCTGCCCTGCCAGGGTTGACACAGAACGCGTCCAGAGACACACTGTGCCCGCCCCGGGTGAGCTGTAATCTTTTATACTAAAAACTACATATTAAATGTTTATAATTAATTACCAATCTGTGCCACTCACACCACAGTGTCCAGATCTGTGTCAAACCAATCCAAAAGTGCCAGCATCACCAAGAAGATGGAGGTTATGAAGAACAAAAGATAACATGCCACATGTAAAAATTCTCCATCTTGTGCCTCAGACTCCCCTGTACAGATCTCCAACCCCCCTGTACATACACTCAAATTCTTTTCTTTTTACTTATAACTACTACTATTTTTCTATCTAAGTTTGTGTGACTTGAAATTCCTCATACAAAGCTGACAGCCTGTTCCATGGGTTAGAATCAGAGCTACAGGCATTTTTAGTATCATTCCAGGGTCCCTGACACCTGTGGCAAGGCTGAAAAGCCTCCTGACCAGGTTTTGGGTCGGCCAAAGGCATCATAGGAACCCCCTGGGTTCCAACAACCCCACTCATTATTGGTACCACTACCATGTTTAAGTGTGATCTCTCTGTATCTATGGGCAGATCACATTTATGGATAGTCAAGCTCAAATTTGCACCATCTGACCTAAAAGAACGCTCTGCAGTGTGAGCATGGCTACACCAACATCAGTTGCAGATCCTAGACTCAGTCTTTCCACAGTAGTCTAGTTTCCTGAACAAGAAAGAGAGGTTAATGTCCTATTTTTACAGGGTTGCATTAAATGTTTCCTTCTAAAAGCTATTTTAATAACACTGTGGTGCTTCACAAAGGAAACTAATTCACTATATGGTTAACACATATAAACACGCCTTCTACCTCCAAAGAGATGTAGGCTTTTTAAGAGTGTTTTCAAATGACTAATATAAAAATAAATCAGCAATTTACAGCATTAATTGAAGATGGCATTTTGGCATGTACGTACACAAACTGTTCACAGTGTCCCTGCGGAAGCCATCTATAACTCAGAAGATGCACAGAGCCTTCTGAATGACAGAAATGGAATTTCAATGGTTTAATTAGAATAATATGCTCTAGTCCTTGGCCACTCTCTCACTATAAACTAGGAATTTCCTCTGGGCAGGCATAGCACACAAACCGAGCTGCGACTGCTTGTCTCAGCTCCAAAAAAATGTAGTCTAACTTCCCAGTCCTGTGAGACACCAGAATGGTCTGCTAACTTCTTTTGTCAACTTTCCCTTCTTCACTCAGTCTAAATCCATCCCAACAGTACAAGGAAAACAGAAGCAGTTGTTACAATGACACAGAGTTTAAAATACTAATAAGAGCTAGTGAAAAGTGTGCACATTTGTACTATTTTCTGATTTACTTTTTGAATCAAAACCAGAAGTTCATTTCTTCTGCCAAGGCACTTTTTCTTTTTTAATTAAGAGACTTTAAAATCTGAATCATTTTTTTTGCTGGGGAAGACATGGAAGTAAAAGTTGAGACAGACTACTACCAACCCAAATTTATCTCAAACTCTATACTTAGTATTTATTGGGGTCTATAAAATTGGATACAAGTTTAAGAAATATTTTTTTTAATTACAGTAGAAAACTGTTTTTACAACCTTTCCTCTTGAGTGCTTAAATATTGAGAGTATCGAAGTTGAATTTAACTTACTACACCTCCAAAAAACAGTAAGGAACTAAAACCAGGCCGGAAGACCAGCTTTCCTGCTTTTGATTTTCATTAATGATTCAGAGAAATTCTTTTTTTACCTATATGAGAAAGTTGCTGACTTCAGTGAGCAATAAACTTCTGCAACTGACTTCAGTGGAACCCCAATTAATATCCTCAAAGAGAACATTTGTCTGCTCTTTCCTTACTGGAGATAAGAGGTTCCCTTCTAAATTGCATCCCAGAGACATTTGACTAAAACCTTTTTCCTCCAGGCAAAAAGTAAACATCTATAAATATTTTATACCAACACCGCAAAGCAAAAGAACAGACTAAGCACTATTAATGTGCACCTTTTTTTTATTTTCATCATATTTATAAGAAGCAGGCAGTGATGCACACCACAAGGCTGGGATCTAATCAGACACAGTAAGGCCCTGTCTAGACAGGCAAAAGTTATTACAATCAGTTAGCGTGGTTGAAGAACTCCATTAAGATGCAGGCCAGCAAGAAAGAACCCATATTAGCAAATGACACAGCACAACCAGGCAGCAAGGCAGCCAAGGGGCCTCCTGGCATCTTCAAAATCAAGCCTCTCTTCAAGCCATTGGCAAGCTGGCATGTCACAGCTCCTTGGTCAACACCGAGTCAGACAGACTACAGACACACGAGCGGTGGGCGGCTGCACAACCCCACAGTGCTCTGACCCAGCCACAGCGTCACTCGGGGAAAAGGAGCTCAGTGCTACTCCATGGTGCTGGGCCAGGCACAGCCTGACTCCGTCCCCACAGCAAGGCACCAAGCGCCCACAACAGAAAAGACAATTTACTCATGAGGTGATAACGCGCTGCAGGCGTTTNTACTCCATGGTGCTGGGCCAGGCACAGCCTGACTCCGTCCCCACAGCAAGGCACCAAGCGCCCACAACAGAAAAGACAATTTACTCATGAGGTGATAACGCGCTGCAGGCGTTTTCCTCACCCTTCATTCCTTGGGATGATGTTGCTGTTTCTTGTGGAGAAACAGTTCTGTGATATTTGGGATATAAGCACACAGATGCTAGGAAAAAGAAACACTGTACTAAAGAAGAAAGAAAAACCAAACTAAACAAACAAGAAAGAAATGAAAAGTTAAAAATTAAGTGGTAAGGATTACATACAAAGCAAAGCAAACTTGCTTCCTTTGCTGTCATCTTCCCCCTTGAGCAAAACTTTCAAGGCTTCTCAATAACACCTATTTGCTTTGCAAATGGGGTATCACAGCATACCTGATACAATGCCAAATGTGATAAAAAACCCACACACAAGCTATTTCTTACTCTTACTTGATAACTCTTTCTCAAATAATTTGGTTTAAAATAAAGAAAAAATACACAATTCTAAAGAGAGAAAGAACACAGTGAGATCACCTAGGAATTGTTGTCTTAACATCTGTAGACATTAGAAACACTTCTAAATTTAGATACCCCAGCATTTAACATGGTCCAGAAAAAAAGAGAAACAAAGCCAGAAAAGTGCTCATATTTTAATTACAATCAACAGTAAACCTTATTTTCAGTTGTGCTATCCCAAGCAATGAACTAAAAGCTTTGAAACTACTATCAAAGTCCTCACAAACTTTTTGCTGAAGAAGAGCAAGCATACATTTCTGTGGTTGCACAATATGACACATACACTTTTGAAATGGGAGAGGAAGTTATAAACTATCCACAATGCACCAGGGAAAAATCTTTCTTCTTTGAATCAAGAACAGGCTTCATAAAAATTTCCTTCACTGTTGTATTATATAATCTCATTGGTAGTATTTGTCCAAACTTTTCCAGCACATTACTTTGTGTCACTGCAATTTACTTGGCAAAAAGGGAAAAAAAATCCCACAGAGATATACAGAAACTGTTGAAACTTTTCCCATTCACTGACATTATAATATTACTATTTTTGAACTTTCAGAAGCAATGAATTCACTTTGGCACCATCGGAATCTCATCTTCAGCTCTAACTGGTAAGGCAACCCTATTAATCCATAAGGGTGTTCCACAGCAGCATGAAGGATCCTTATCAATGTGCCCAGGCACTATCAAAGGCAAGGTCAGAGTAAAACTGTCACTGCAAATGTGAACAGACAGCACGTGGAGCTCACCTGTGCAGTCAGTGGGCAGGGCATCCACATGACCTCTGCAGACATCCTACTGAAGGCAATTCAGCACTGCTTGATGGTAAGCTCAGATCTGGCTAACAAATGCAGGTTTTGGAAGCCAATCTGCTATTAAAAACAAACAAAAAAAACCCCTGTCTTTCAACCAAGTCTTAGTTGACAGTTCCTTGATGAGCTGTACTGTGACCCAAGAGGAAAAACATCCAAATCCCACGAATCAACACCAGCAAGTCCTGGAGGTAAATATGTATATTAGAATCATAGAATGGTTTGGGTTGGAAGAGACCTTAAAGATCATCTCCTTCAATCCCATGGCCATGGGCAAAGTGGACTGCCTCTCTTCTGTAGGTAAAAACTGACAACTAATTAACACTTGCACTTGCAGCATTCATTGCTTGCAGACACTCAGAATACCTTCAGCAGTGAGACAGTGAGGGATGCCCAGGTCCTGAGCACCATATGAATGGTGTTTTCTGCCAGCTCCTCAAGAGACTGCAATAATGGAAACGGAAGAAGCAAGTGCACCATCAACTCAACATCAGCTAAAACTACACTGCTATGCAAACGGGAGGTTTCACAGTATCCTCCATCTCTGGCCATCAATTGCCACCACCTGCGTTCAGACGATGCTATTGCAAGCACTGAAACAGCAGTTAGCATGCTGATGTTTTTTTGTGAGGACTAATTTTCAGCCTGATCAGTGATCTGATCCAACTAATAGTCAGCAGAGTCAGCATAAGCAACGCTTGGGAAGGGTGTAACATGGAACAGAAAGAACAGATTCCCCATCCTCTGCAGCAAAGACTCTGTTGTCTTACACTGGGATTCAGTTTCTACTTTTCCATCAGCCCCAGGATTGAGAAACACACTCGTCTCATTTCATCTGGCTGATTAGCACCATTCCTGTCACAAGCCCATGTGATAATCACTTACTAACACGAGTGTCATGACTAACTGCAACACATCTGGCTCACGCTGTGCATTAAGTGCCAGACAGACACTGCAGAGAGCAGCAAAATCCAGTAACTGCTTACAAACTCACACACTTTTTATAAAACCCTGCATGTCGCGCTGTTCTACCTACAGTGTTTACTGTTGTCCAAAGCAACAATTATGCAAACACTTGGGCACTTGCTTAATACTTCTGTTACAAACTACTCCATTACACTTAATGGATTGATTAGCAAAGGCTCATTTTTACCCAGAGAGTAGAGGCTCCCAAGGCTATATGCAGAGTCACGGGACAGGCTCCCAAGGGGAGGCTGGGAGGGGGAGAGGTACCTGGGAGCACCTACAATCACACTGCAGCTCCACAAGCAGTTTTGGCAGCAGTATCAAGTTTTGCCAGCTTAAAAAACTGCCCCGCCTTCTCCACTCCCTTCTTCCTACTCTCTCACCCCTTAATGAACCAAATAATGGAAATTATCCAGATTAAAATTACATCTGTTTTTTGCTCAGTGCCTAGATCCAGATCACCACAGGACCGTAAGTGTTTGCGCTGCTATGAATGGGGAAAAGAGTCAGAGCTAGGCAGGGGCTGCCAGGGGAAGCCCATGTTACAGCAGTTTAAACCAGTCAAAGCACAGTCATAGCCCAACTCTGTAGTTTCAGCCCTGCTACAGTTACCTGACACTGAAATTAGAGCAACAAGCGTGGTGTCCCCCCCCTTGCTCCCTTCCCTCTCCTCACAGCACCGGGGCTCAGCATCTCTGCCAGACACTCCTCTGGGAAGGCAGAGCTGCAAAGAAATCCCCCCAAAAAATTCTGGGGCTGGATTAGGTTTCTGCTACATTGGCTCTTGGAAACGGCTGAAAAATCTCTCTCCCACCGGGGGTCGGATGAACTGGCATAAAGGAGAAGGTGCACAGCAGAGCACCCACAGCAAGATTTCTTACTTTTCCCAACTACAGAGAGCAAGCCTGGCCAGGACCAACCGCTGTCTCCCACAGGGAACAGCCACAGAAGTAAACCCATTCGCAGGATTCTGTCTCACTCATGCCAAAAACATAGAAGCACATTATTGTAAGTTTAGTTAGATAAAAAAAGGTCATACAAAGTACTGGTTTCCTTTCACATTCTTTGCATATACAAAGATCCCAACGGTTCCAGGAGGATTTTCCTGTATAGCCTTACTGAAAGCTGATTAAAGAAAATGACCATTAATCCCACTAGTAACTTAAAACAAAACGTTAAATTAATTTCAGTGGGAGTTCTGGCCGTGTACAAAACCCAGCATGATACCCTCAGATTCATACACATTGCTCTCCTGGGGAATGACAAGAACTCTGCAGACATATGAAAAAGCGAAATTCACTCTACGTTATTACAACTCGGTACAAAAATCGCGAAACGATCTGCACCAGGCTTAAAACTATTTCTATAACCCCCGACCTTTTGAAATTGTCATTGTTCACGCCGCCGTTTCCCTTTTCTTTTTTCCCCTCTTACTTTGAAAGCTCACCCCCCGCGATCATCTTTAAACCAAGATCCGCGCCAGCAAATGTTTTCATTTTGCTAAAATCCTGACGGGCGTTTTCTGAAGCTGCCGAGCCCGGCGCGGCACCGCGGGAGCGAGGTTCCCCTGCGAGCACCCCACGAAGTGCCGGGCACAGCACGAGCGTGTTGCCGCTGCCGGACTCCCTGCAGGGGCTCCGGAGGAGCCCGGCTATCCCGTCGATAGCCGCCGGCGCGGGTATCACGCCCAGAGCCGGAGACCCCCGCGGCCGCAGCCCCGCTCCCCCGGGAGCCCCAGCGCTGCGCGGGGCGCGGAACCGAGCGCGGCCGCGGCTCTTTGTTCGGCGGCGCCAGAGCCGGGCGGGACGCGGCTCAGCCCGGGGGGCCGGACAGGGCAGCGGGACCCC
>VXBU01005184.1:0-41868 GCA_013400315.1 Bombycilla garrulus
CTCACACCATCCATCCAGCCAGTCCACAACCTCCTGTAAAGACTTCCTATGTTCCAGAGAATCAACACTCCCTCCCACCTTGGTGTTTTCCCCCAGGAGCACTACCTGGCCGTTGCTCTTAAAAGGACTGGGGAATGCAGCCACCTATGCCACTACCTCTCACACGCTAAGTGAGCACTCTGGCAACTGAGTCAATTTCCCTTTTGGCTATACAAAGCTCATCCACACACTTTTCCCTGGACCTGAGTTTAAGGAAGATATACAACAAATTGTACATCAAACCCAGGCTATGCAATTGCTTTTTCACTAGTACAGTGAGAAGAAAGGTCTGCAGGAGCCTCTTCAGATACCTACGAGACACCCAGAGGGGGGCCACACACACCCCTGTGCTCTCCTGGCACAATAACAAATGAAGGGGTCCTCTGCCAAATGTAGGAGGAGGGGAAGCATTCTTGGTCCCTTCCAGCATCATGGCAAGATGAGGCCTGGAAAGAGGGTCAAAAAGCAGAAACCTCTTGGGTGCTGTTGTCCCTTTAAGGTGATCCCTTTGCTCCCCTCTGGGATGTGACGCATTTCTGGTCCTGGGAATGTGACGCTGATCCTTGTCCAAGTGAAGCAGGTCCCTGCTTAGGCCAGGAGCAGGGTGCTGGGTCTGGGCTGGCTGGAGTGTGCTGTGATGGGGGTAAGGACAGTGGAACTAGGTCACTCTCTGAACTGTTGCTCGTTACAGAATAACCTACAGCGGCCTTGGAGTGGCTTGGAACAGCCCGGAGAGGAGCTGCTCCAGCACTGCCTCTACGTCCCAGGCTGGACCAAGAACAACCGACAAACCAGTACCATCCCTCCCCCAGCCCAGTCTGCCCCAGTGGGGCCTGTCCTTGCATTCTCCAGGCTTTGTAGCAGCCAGGTTATCTGCCATCCTGGGGATGGCATCTTGTCCCCACATCCACTGGCACATGGACTCCATGTCCATCACCAGCCGAGACCTCGTGCACTCCCAGATCCCCCAGCAGTGTCAGCATGGCTGTGTAACACTCATTGTACACAGAGCTCACTGGGAACACGGGCTGTGCCTGTGGGGCACAGCAGGGCCAAAGATGAGTTTCAACAGGACAGTGGCCCAGATTCTGGGGACAAGGGTGGCTGGTGGTGGCATTCTGTGCATTTGTGCAGTAGTGTTCCTGTCCTGACAGCTGGGGTGGTGCAAGGGTCACCCACTGCTTCCTAGAGCAGGGGAGCTGTGCCAAGCTCCAGGGAACTCACCGTGGAGAAGGAAGCAAGATGCCAGGAGGAATCCTGCAAGTTACAATGGCAGATGAAATGGATGCAGACAGATAAGGAATGCACATCAGGGCAGGAGGATGGAACTTAGCTCCATTTGCCTCCAAAAAGACTCAACTGACATTGAAGGAAGATGGGGCCCTGGTCCCAGGAAACTCCCCAGCAGCCTGTGAGCACAGGCTGGGAGGCAAAGGAAGGGGTTGTTTCCTCCCTCCCTGCATGGCCCTGTTGGGGAGATTGCAGCCAGAACCCAACAGCCTGAATTTCCAAATATCTCCCAGCTCCAGCTGGGTGATTTCTGAAAGCAGACACTGCCATCCCTTGGTTTGAATAAAGAATCACAGAACAGCTCAATTTGGAAGTGACCTATATGGATCGAGTCCAACTCCCTGCTCTACAAAGCGCCTCCAAAAACTGGACCATAGGACCAAGAGCACCCTGGGCTCCTGGCAGGTCTCTCTGCTCCCCTCAGGTTTTTCAGGTTGGGAGACCACGAAAAAAAAAAAAACAACAGCAAAAAGGAGCTGAATAAACATTAGCCTTGAGGTTTCCAAGAAACAGGCAACATTTCCCTGAGAGAGAAGAGAAGAGAAGGGGACGGCAGCACAAGCTGGACTCAGAGTCTCAGACAGAGGCTGACAAACCACAACAGCAGCACGGCCTTAGGGCCTGGGAGGGATGGGGTGTGCTCAGCCCCATCACTCACGGCCTCCCTGCTCCTGCCAGGGGCAGCTCCTGCTTCCTTTGTTCCTTCCCTGGGAGACAGTGACTCACAGAGGCAACTACACCTGGCAAGCTCTCAGCTGGCATAGGGGGAAAGAGCGGCTCTGAGGAGCTCAGAGGTGCCTTCCCACCACCAAGTGGCCCATGGAAAATACCTGAAACTGCTGAGAACTGAACAGAACCTCACAGTGCTGTAACTGCAGGTCCATTCTCACAGCTGAAATCCTGGAGCAAAGCTGAGATAGTCAGCGAGCACCTAAAAACCAGCTAAGAAGACAAAAACAGGTTTTAAAAGTATGCCAGGAATGAAAATCAATGAAGACAGCAACAGGTGGGCAGCAGGTTAGTGCAGCTGGTTCATTTCTGCAGCCAGGAAAAGTTCATTAACAGCCCATGTGTGTCTTTGAATTCAGGAAATAATTCCTGTCACTTACCCCAAGCAGCCTGACCGAGCCAGGGGAAGAAAGAAAGAACATGAAAGTCACAGATATGGAGCTCAAAAGGGGACATGTTACAGCAGAAGCTGTTCTAGAAAAGAGAACATGCAGAGAGAAAAGCCCAGGAAATTTTCTCTACAGCACACAGAAAGGATGCAAGTCACTGCGAAAATCATCATTCTCAAGTATCAAGTTACACAGGAAAAAAGAAAAAAGTACAGAGGCCAGATCATCAATATAGTGTTTAATATTCTTAAATTGATACAAAAGCTAAAAAAGTAAAATTTCTGTTACCATGACATGATAAAAACCTTTATCAGCAGAAATATACAAAGTCATAAAATTTCTAGTCATGATATTTTCCAGTTATTTATACCCTTCTATTTAGTCCTACACTGGTTTATATTTATTAAGAAAAGTAGCAGCCCATTTTGTCCTTCTATTTACAGTCTTTTAAACACTGTTTTCCACTCTGCACTGATAAAGATAAAGAAACTCTTCTGCACAGATTTATTGTTTTATTTGCAGATAAATATCACCAGTGGAAAAACCACTGTGCATCAGGCACCAATCAGGGAATGCTTCTCTGGAGACTCCTCCAGGCTGCAGCCCCTGGTGCTCGCTCCAGTGACTGAGGAGGGGTTTCAGGACTGTGTAGAACTTAAAAATTAAGCAGGTTCTACCCAAAATAACAACAGTTCCTCTGATTGCAGAAACAAGAACTGAAGGGAGGAAGGGCAGAGGTTCGTCTGCACAAGGACTGAGAGGTGCTTCCAAAACCAAGTGTAATATGTACAGGAATTAAATAAATTAATGCTTCAAATAAAAAATAATCAGTTTCACAAACTGTTCCAAATGCCATGTGCTGTGTATTGTTGTCAAAGAAAAAATACTTTTAAAAACTAAAATATTCATTGGAAATACCTTGTTTCAGCTGGAGGAGCTTTCAGTGCTGTTAGGGAGAGTCTGTCTGTGCCTGCATTTTAAACAAAACAGCCCCAGAAATTTCACCAAGGGTAAGGGACACTGACCTACACCTCTGACCTCAGAAAGATGATCACAGTGACAACTCTGCAAGCCCAAGTACACTTGTTTTTTTCCTTTCAGTGTCCTTTTCCACCTATTACAGGCTGTAAAGACATCATCAGATCCTTTTTGTAAGCAATCTTGCACTGCTGAGAGAGAGCTCCCATGGAATTACTGAGCTGGCTTTGGTATTCCCGAAGTGACCTGCCCCAGTCAGGTAACCCCAACCCTCCACACCACCTCATGTCCAGTTCAAAGACAGTGATGTGTCTTCTCCCATTCCTGTTCCTTTACCAAATGTGCAGGAGCAGGACAAGGTGTGAGGAGAGATTTGCTTTGATTTCCATTTTCTACAACACAGGGACGGAAACCCAATAAATACAAGACAATAACACTGGCAGGTGGTTGAAATAGATGCAAACGCTGAAGTAAACACAGTCCCAGGTCTTAACCTTTCTCCAGAGAAGGCAGACTCATTTGGAATAGTGTGACTATCCGGCCTTCCAAATGGCAATCTTCCCTTCTTCCTTCCCAGAGCCGCTGAGCACGTACCTGTCCTCCGCTGAGCACAGAGCCCTCACCGCATCAGCGTGGCCGACCAGCTCCTTCTCCACACTCTTCCTCTCAGCACTGACCACGTAGATCTTCCCTTTGCTCTTGCCCTGCAGCCTCCCACTGCTGCCAACCCACAGCTGGGGGAACAAAACAAACCCACAGCCATTTTCACAATTTCACATTTCAGTTCAGGACACAGTCAAGGAGGTGTATGTGGCACATTGGTACAGCGAGGGTTCCTCATGATTGGATGGAAAAGGGAAACACTGAACTTCCTCATCAACATAAATAAGGGGCTTGGCCACCATTGCTCCTGGCACCCTCCACATCTTCTCAGCTGCTGTGGCATGAGCTGAGGGCTCCTGGTGGGTGTCTCTTCTCCCCTCTGGTTCCCTCAGTTCAGGAAACTCCCTGTGCCCCACACTGGAATGTTCAGCTGCCAATCGTGCTGGCCCCGGGGCTGCTCTCCCTTACTCCTGTGTAAGGCACAGTGTGCCCCTGCACTGCAAGAGCAGCTCCAGGGAAGAGCAACTAAAACTGCCAAGAGAAAGAACAGCTGTCATATGAGCAAAGATCAGAAAATGGCTTGGGTTGAAGGGGACTTAAAAAATCTCATTTCAACCCCCTGCCATGGTCAGGGACAGCTTCCACAAGACCAGGTTGCTCAGAGCTCCATCCAACCTGGCCTTGAATGGGATGGGACAGCCACAGCTTCTCTGGGCAATCTATGCCAGGGCCTCACCACCCTCACAGGGAAGATGAAAAAGCCAAGACTCCTAGGCTGGAGAGAAGGTAGCTAATGAGCCTTTACAAAAGGTTTACAAGCTTACAGCAGTGCAGATAAGCTGAATGTAGAACCACTGTTTCATCGCCCTGAAATTAAGGAAGTCAGGGACATGTGGGAACCACTAATAGTTCAGCTTCACTGAGAAGAAAATACTTCTCTGTACAGGGCTGGCAGTGAAACTGATGAACCTGCTGCTCTCCAGGGAACTGTGGCACCAGCAAGTCCAAAATGAAATCACAGCCACAGAGATTGGGTCAAATAATAGGTAATAAAAGATATAGGCCCAGGTGCCAGACAGAACACATCCTATTTCAGACAGCCACAACATGCAGCTGGGTTTCTCTCCAGTTTCCTAAAGAAAAACAATGGCTTGTTTCTAATTAAAGCCTGTGACTGACAGCCCTACCAATGTTATTGTCAGCCTTTGCCAGGCTGCAAGTTCATTGTCCATAACTCATTGCCGTGTAGAGGGAACAGGAGTGCAAGTGGTGGCACAGGGTCTGCCTGCAGCCTGTCACTAGTGGTGTCCCCCAAGGGTCAGTACTGGGCTCAGTATTGTTTAAGGAGAAAAGGAAGAGTTCTTCAGTAGAACAAAAGAGAGCTTAATGCCTTGGGGGTTCCAAACAATCCTTTCACTCCCTTGAAACAGCGGTTAAATATATCAATTTCTGCCGTAGGGAAGAATATTCTAAATTGACTTTCCATTTTAGTACGAAAGTCTAACCAGAGGCTGAATACAGAGAACACTTCCCTACTCCATTAAAAAAAAAAAAATCGTTTTTGGGGTAGAAAGGAAGGAAAATCAATAAAAGGATTCCAAAAATTGCTTTCCCAGTAGATATATATTAGCTGTTTATTTGCAAAGTAACCTTGAATGGACCCCTGTGGTAGCACAAGCACAATCATTTGCACAGCTCCTGATACCACAATAAAAGCAGATACACAGAGGCCAACAGTGACATGGACACAAGATGCCAAGGCAGGAATCCATTGGCTCCTTCAGTCTGTCCTAAATCAGGAATGTGGTAACTAATCAAGGAAAAGGTCATCTACAAAAATGGGCCAATTAATTGGCATTGGTTGTTTGTCTGGTAACTTTTTTTCAAGGCTTAGTCTGAGAAGCCCTGAGATACAATATCAAAGGACCTAAACTTTCAGTTTCTACAGTTCCCTGGAAATGTTGATGGCTAATAAATGTCACCACACATTTAATTACTGATGAGGGGCTTGTCTTGCCATGCATTTTGGGGTACACCTGCAACAGCCATTTGTGTTGGGCAGTCTTTAACTTCTCTGATTTCAAAGAGGAATTAACATTCCAAGCCTTGTGTACTTATGCACACACACAGTGACAGCCCATAACAGCTGCAAACAAACAAAACCTCAGTGAAGAAATCCACAAGAGAAAAAGAGCCCAAGTGTCTCACCTGATTTTTAACTCTTATCATACAAGTAATCTCAGAGCAATCCTGAAGATGAATCTTCTGTGGTGTACTTGAAAGGTCTTTGGTGTTCCAAACGTACAGGTCACTACTCGCAGAGTAAGAGGCCCACACTTCATCTCTCTAAAGCACAGAAGGATATATTTAAGCACTGCTGACAGAAAATGTATCAAATAATCAGGGCTTGTAATGTCACATGGCCCTGCCTCCTTTAAACTGTATCAACAAAGTGCAATACCTCAGGAAAGAGCTGGAAGCCAAGAAAAGAGGAACACACATCCTTCAGATGGTGCTCAATTTTCATCTGCGGTTGGAACTCGTGAGTTGACACTACAAGAATGCAACTTCTGGTACCTTCAATATTAAAGATACAGTGTTAGTAACAGAGGTGCCCACTTCTTCCATCTCTACAAAACATGTATGAGAAAAGCAAAATAAAATGGAACATCCAACAGCTGTCTTGTTTCTTTATGTGAAGATGACGTTTTTAATTGTAACAATTTGAGGGAGGGACTTACAGCACCACAGGTGGTCATTATGAAGCTTCATAGAGGTGAGATTGTGGCAGGGCAGCTGAAAGACACGGTTCACTTTGAGAGTGCTGATGTTCCAAGCAATCACCATTCCATCTAAACTGCTGGAATAGGCTTCACTGTTGGCACAGATTAATAAAAATAAAGAAGTGTAATGTACATTTATGATCAGAAAAGCATGCAAACACAGAAGAGACTTACTTGCAAAATAACCAATTTTACAGTAAGCCAAATTAATGTTAAGTTTTTCATTATCTTCAAGATTATCTTTTACAAACTCTGTATCAACTAGAAATACTGCAGGCTAACTCAGAGCTCAGTGAATGAGAGTACATCATGTGTGAGGAGTAGAGCACAACAAAACACTCCCTTATAATTCCTCTGAACAAAGTTGCCCGCTGGATTTTCTCTTGAATTAGAACAAAATATCTCAAACTGTTCTTTATTACTGCATCTGACAAAAAAAATTATACTATCCTTTTTTTTTTACCTTTAAAATTTGTTGTCTTAGAATAAGCAAGCCTTTTTCAGAAGGTTCCAACAACACTTAAACAAATTCTTCCTGAAACCCAGTTACACCTGCTGCACCACTGGCAGACCTAGCGACCCTGGAGTTGCTTTTCCCATAGGAAGACAGTAGGTTAAGACCTTCAGCCAACACTCTTCCCAGTGCTACTAAAAGATAAAAAGCATGTGGCCTGAACAGAACAATAAAAGTATTATTTCCTTTATAAACAGGCAGGAAAAAATCCAGAAGCTTGCTGTAAACACGTAGTCAATGACGTGCTCAAAAGTGAAGTGGTCTTTAAACTGCATCTGTATCAATTCATCACTGGATGCTGCCAGTTCCTGGCTGTTCTCGCCCTCATCCAAAACAGCATCCCCTTATCCTCTTTCTTCCAAACTACACAGTGCTCTTTATTTTAAAAGGAAATTCTTGACATACACAATATGGGAGTTACAAAACTGAGCTAAATTATTGGCAGGATAAACGCCCCCATTTAAAACAACAAATTCGTTTAACATCTAGGAAAATCAAATTAGTTTTACCTGGGTGTTCCATTCTTCTTCTCCACAATGATGTCTGTAACATCAGAGCGATGATCATTCAGTTGCTTATTACAAGACATACTGTGGGTGTTGATGATATAAATAATAGAGTCCTGAGAGCCAATCCACACTTGACTCTGTTCCACCATGACCATGCAAGTCTGGGGAGAAAAGTCTGGGTTAAATAAAGCCTAGAAGAGAAATCAGCCTTTAATGTAACATGGAAAAGGCTGTATCCAGATGCTACAGTTTGCTGGTGATCACTGTAGGAGATGAAGACTTGGCTCTCCAAGTCCTATCCTCTGCTCTGCTCTATAAATAATGAGAGGACAGACCTCTTTGCAAAGTTTATCCTTCAGTAAACAGGATTAATAATTTATTTTAGGGACTGACTGAAAGTGTGCTTCCTGGCCCAAACAAAGTAAAAGTTACAGAGGGCATCAGGGGAACCACAGAAGTTAGTGTGCTCCTTTCCCCTGGATTGGAAGCCAACCTAACTCTCCGATATATCCACACTTCCTACTTCAGCTAAGAGTAGTGTTTAAGAAAATACTGTCTCCTCTACTGTCCCTGGAATGTCCTTTCCCCCCCACTACAGACTCTTCATTTAACTCCCTCCAGCCATCACTTGTCAAGTATTTTTGTCTACTTTTAGATATCTAACTCCTCTGGAATTCCATCTTTCCTCCACCCAGCTCTTCACCATCACCTCTACCCCTCCCTTTTTGACTCTCTCCCACACTCATCCACAGTGATCTCTCTTATCTTTCACACAAGTGACATGTCCAATCCCTTTTCCTGTGTGTTCTCTCTACTGAGCATTTTTCACCCAGGCTGAACACCTGGTTCAGATTCCCTTTTCACAGAGAGACTTACTCTTTCAGGTGAGCTTTCACAAACCACTCCCTCTCACCTGCTGGTTGAGACATTTCCTTTTAGAGCTCTCTCTCTCTTTCAATAGCATCTACCTGGCTTCCTTACACATTTTCCCAATCTCTAGTTCTTCAGTATGAGTGAATTTTTATCTATTCCTAGGATTCCCCTTCTCATCTTCTATTTGGGTTGTCTTTTATTCTTTCTCCTCAACTATTTCAACCTTCCTTTCTTGCCCCAAGAACCCATCAGGCTCTCCCAAATCCATTCCATTACTTTCTCACCAGTTGACTTATTTTATTATTAATCCATTTAGCCTCCTTTCAGCTTTGCTCAAAACTCTCCACTTTTCCAGGTTAACTGAAGCCAAAACAGCTCAACACCTTTTAAGGAACTATGTGATTCTGGGTCAGACAGGCTACAGCAACAAAACCACACCAAGCTGAAGCAGGAACTGTGATTCTGTGCCAGTCTTACCAGTTTAGAGCGGCCCATTTTGAAGCAGTGCTGCTGGATAGACCAGGTAGAGGCATCAAAGACCACCACCTTCCCCTCATTTAAAGCACACCAGAGTTTTGGATGAGCATTGTCCAGTCTTTCTGAAGGGTCAAGATGCCCTAGAAATGAAGCAGAGAACATGAGAGAGGTAAAATAAAACATAATACTTTGGGACACCTGTGGAAAAGCCATTATTAGGCAGAGCAGGTTTGTAATGAAACGCATCTTCTGGAATTTACATCATCAGTTATTGACTGACACAGTTCTCACAATGCATTTGTGCTTGTTATCATCTATTTGCTGAGTTCACCCAATGATTTAATCTTACACTCCAAAGATATCAGAGCAGAGATAATCTTCTTCATTGATGACTAAGAGCTGAGCTCACTGAGATTACAGGAAGGCTTTTAAGCCCTATAAATTCAACTCATAGATCCAGTCACTCTTGTCTACTCCATCAAAGCCTCTCATACAGGGAGGGAGGAAAAGAAGGGAGGAAAAGAAGGGAGGAAAGAAAGAAAAGCACCACTGAATCCAACACCTCCTTGCACTGTGATTCTTACTAACTCCCCCACAGGACTCTACTGAAAAATAAAAACCTAACAATGAATATTGATCAATGGAGGAGCATCATCCATCCACCCACGGGGCTCAGTAAGTGAGCCAGAAATCTTAATGAGAAATCAGCCCATTAACAGAATTGAAACCTGTGATAAGGCATATGTGCAGAGAAAGGCAAATGAAGACAGTGAAAACTATGCCTTGGAGTATCTTAATATGCAACATTACTGTTCTTTTTAAATTATTTTAACGGTTTAGTATTCAACACACAACCAATCCATGTCAGAATACAAACACATCAGGCAGGCATAATACCAGGTGTTATAAGATTTATAAGTGCTTTATAGGCTAATTAAAGCTCAGCTAACCTAAAGAGCAACACATCTTACCTGGAGTATAAAGCAAGACATCTATTGCCTGTGGAAATGTCTCACCAGCTGAGGGATTGATCTTGTGCTTCAATGTCTCTGAAGTTGTTTTGGGGACCATCATAGGCACTAAAAAGGATTTTTAGAAGGCAATGAAGTGCACATTTAAGACTGAAATAAAACTACAATTCTTATGAGATAGCAATTCTACACCATTCATTCTCTCACTTTTCTTTCCCTCTAGCAGTAGCTGAGATCCCAAACACCATTTGTATGAGTTCTGATAGCAGAGACATCCACCACCCAAGGAGTCTAAAAACCCAAGACAAAAAACACAGCATCCAAGATGGAGACAGCAGCAAAAGCATAGAGGCAGAAACAAAACCCAAAACCAAACCGAATGAAAAAACAAACAAACAAAAAACAACCAAATTCCCCCCCTGCAAAAAAAGCAAGCAAAAAAAAAAAGGGGGGGGAATAAAAAGAAAAAAGAAAGAAAAAACTCTAAACTTCCTACCTCCTATTAAATAAATTGTATTTGTGAAACTACAATCAGGCTAATGTCTTTTTGTATTTCTACATATAACCAGAAAAAAAAAATCTCTTTAGAAAAACAGAATACACATTGAAAGAGCAGAAGGAGCTGATGCAACACCAACAGGATTTGTAGCATTGCTGTGACTGACCTTCATTTTTCATCCTGTCAAAATAAGACAGTTTAGAGGCTGCATAGATGCTTTTGGAGGACTGCAGGGCACCAACCACAGCATCCATCAGGAGAACATTTGTCAGTGCTTGCTGGATATACTGAGGATCCTAAAGACAGAAGTCTTACTGTAGCTTATCTATTGCTCATTATTCTTACAAGATACCATGCTCAAATCACAACACGTGTCATGCTTAGCACAAGCACCAGGCAGTTGCTGCCCTGCAGCACAATTCCTGTCACTCACTGTCAGACTCCACTCCCACAACCCTTGTTCCAAGCCAGGTCTCGGAACAGGGAGTCAGAAGCCAGTGTTATTACAGGAATACTTCTGATCTGACACAACCTTGATACAGGATGCGCAAACAAACTATATGAAAAGATACAGCAGGCATAGGATGGATACCCATTTCCAAGCTGGATCTTTCTTCATGGGAGAGAAGAACCATGAAACTCTAAGATTAGTGCATGAATTATCTAGAACAGAGACAGAAAGCACATTTTTCTTATTATTTGGATACAAATTCCCAAATTTGTACCTTGTGATCGTATGCCATTTTCTTTCCAGCCCACATTTCTTTCACTATCAGGTACCAGAGATCACACTCAGTTTTAAGGTTGGCTTCAAAGACTTCTTTTTTAGATAATGTTTTAATCCTCAGAGTAGGTATTCTCAAAAGAAGGAAAGCTACAGTTGTGCTCTTAACATCCTGGAAAGTTACAAGAAACAGAAAACAAGGAGAACGTACCTAAATAGCAGATAAAATTCAGCGTTCAGCCCACAGGGTAGCTTTCCCTATTTATAGCTACTTATTTCAGTTGTTCATACACACCATTAAGCAGAGCTGGATTTATGAAAGTAAGTTTGAACATCATCATACAGCCTTGGCTCCACAGTGGATATAAGCTGACCCACTGATACCTCAGTCACATAAGCACATTTAATGCTCATGTTATTAAAACTTATCTACTCCATATCCTATGTGCTGTACTCTGCACATTTCTCTGAGGTTATAATAACATATTGATTTTCAGTCATTAAATTTTTGGTCCAAACTCCCAGAATTTTACCTAATCACTCATATAGTGACTTCAGCACTGTTTCCTACTCTCCTTACTGAAACTTTATGTTGAGAGCCAGCTCATTGTGGATAATCTATACCCACAGGCATACCAGAGGACAGGAAGTTGATGCTCACCTCTATATCCCTGAAAGCAGCAATCGGGACATAGCCAGGACGGCCTCCTTCAGTCAGCAGGAACAAACGTTTCTGGGTCAGAGCTATTTTCCCTACACCATAGTTGGTTTTAACTGAGCAGGATAACTTGTAGACACACTCGTTTTTATCTAGATGCTCGATTACTGCTGGTGGCAGATTCACATCTTGAGCTTCTGCTTCAGTTTCTTTCCAGTAGTTATAGAAATCTCTGAATGTTTCAGGATCAATTTGTTTCTGCTGTCCTGAAAAATTTTTAAAACCCCGTTAGTGTGAGAAACCATTACACAGATTTGTACAGGAACATGGGTTTAGAAAGACAGTAACTGTCAAATTGTGCCTCTTTATTGTGCATGTAAGTATAGACACGCTAGGCACATGTCCCCACCCCAAGGTTATCTCAGGCACTATCCTGAGATACTCCCCCTCAAGGTACAAACACCCCTCACTGAGTACAACATGTGACTAAAGTCACTCCAGCTCCACCAAAATGTAAAGGAATAGTATAAAAGTGACTTAATAATGGAGAGAAGTTAGAGAAGACTCCATATAAGTTCTGGGATCAGTCAACAGGCTGAACCTGTCTTCTCCCCCATAGAATCACCTGCTGGGTAAGAATCGTACTCTAGGCACACTGAATCATTATTTCAAGCTGACTCTTACTGGGGATTAAAGCCTATCCATGTAATGCTTTGAATTAATATATTGATTTAAATGTATTTTTACAACCAGCAATTCTTAAACTTTAACTTCCGATAATTTTACTAATAGAGAGTGTTCTTCTTTAAGCTGTTAACGTGAGTCCTGCAAGGGTGCTGACAGTGGCTGGCAGTGGGTAAAGAACACCCAGGAGGGGTTCTCTGTTTGCCAGATGACTCTGGACAAATCAGTGGAACCTCCCTCCATGCAGCAGCTGCTCAGTGAAGGGTCCCCACAATGGAACACTGACAGACTGGTCAGGCACAAGGGGCTTAGCTTTTCCAGGGCATTGACAGACCAACCAACACTAAGGTTTTGAGTAAATCTCCCTTTTTCATGTGACAATGTTAAATAATAATCAAAAAAACCCCAACAACCTTATACTCACCTACTGTCAGGGCATCGAATAACCGGTGGATAGTGTCTATATCCCTGACAATCCCAGATTCCTGAATTCGCTTCACAAAATCATCCAACTGCATGTGTGTTTTTGGCAATTCAAAATTTTTTACATGGTCATCTATTTTCAGAACTTCCCTTTGTTTTTCCATCACTCGACTTATCAGCCTCTTGAGCTCAGGTTTGCGGTCTGCCTGCAAGCGCTCCGAGCGAGGCAGGGTCTCCACTATTTTTCTTACAAGATCTGTAGGGAAAATTCTTAAGTCTGTTTTTTCTAGGTTCTGAAAGTCAGAAAGTGCATTTAGTAGTTTCCCTTGCATCAAGCTAACAAGGCCCCGGAGGTAGAAGTACCTTGCCAGCAACGCAGAGTTCTCGGGGGGTAAGGTACTGATAGCTTTGCTGAGGTGGTTGAAGAAGTCTGTGTAGTAGGAGTGAACACACTGGAACATCAGAGGAAAGTGAATTTCAGGGATTTTGAACATGGTGATGGATTTGGAGGGCGTTCTCATGGCTAGAAACAAACACCAAGAGAGTACTTTGATCAGGGAAAGGAGTAGAAGTGTAAATATCTTCACAACCAGCAACACTACAAACAACAAACAGACTCTCCATCACAGAAACAAGCAGCTACAAGAAACAAGAAGGATTACAGCTGTGCTAGGGACACAAATACATTTATGTACCTACTGCCCCTATTATGAGAATATGCTCCAATCAGATAGCATCAGTTCTGGAAAAGTTAAAAAAAAAAAGGAAAAAAAAGCCCTCATGGAGTTCTTTCTAAACAGTGATAAGCTGAAGTCTGTGTTTAAACTGAAGGTAGTAGAGAACTGGACATAAGGTGGGTGAGGAGTCAGGAATCAGTTCTCCAGTATCAATCCCACTGGGACCAATCACTCTTTCGTGGTCCAGAAAAACTTACAGCAGACTACAGACTGACTTCACAAGCCAGGGGAAGCACAGACAGGCCCCAGCTCCAAGTGACTCAGCCCATCATTTCCTCCCAGCAGCCGCCAGTGTTTCTGGGACTATTACTCAGTGACACCAAAAGACAGCACAAGTCTCTTTGTGCATCACAATCTTCCCTTACCAACACCTGCTTCCACTTTTCGAAGTGAGCAGTTCCTGGTGGGGCCCTGTGGCAGTTTGATGTCCTGCAGGTTGGGCATGCTGATCACCATGCGCCGGCTGGCCTTACGCTCGGCGCTCACTCGCTTGGAAGCCATTTTCTCTATCGTCAGCCTTCTGGGGGTGGGAAACATCAAATCTAACCTGAGGAAAATAAAAAGTGACACATTACTAGTATCAGAACTCAGTAAATATACACACTAAATTACTGCCTGGTTTGGGTTTTTTTGCATAATAGAATTAAATCTACAATTTCCATAGCCATCTGTTCACTTAATCCTTTTACAATAATCATAATTAAGTTAACAATTAAACATAATCCTATTTATAGATGACCTGATCTCATACCAATAGAGTCAAAAGGACTTTTATCACTGAGACTAACAGAAGATTCAAAACCAGAAAAAGAAATGAGAAAATTCTACCTGTCTTCTTCAGACTGGGTACTCAAGTCAAGCCGAGCAAAAGCATCCATCTTTCTGTTCAGACGAGCTTTAAGGAAAGAGTGAAACATGTAGGTCTCTAAAACCTGTGAGACACAAAGGAGTTAACTGTGGATTCATTTATAAACTTACATTTTTATTAGCATGTTTTGCTCATTTTTATTACCTTTGCACATGCAAAACTGAAAGCTTCCAATTTAGCAATCACAAAAATAAAAAGATGGAAAGCTTCAAGAGAAAACTAATTAAGTTTCCATTCACATTCTGGACTTTGATGATATTGCTTAGTGGCAAACAGTAATCTCAAACTGTCCTCCAAGAGGTGAAGCCAAACAAAAATGAGAAATACTGAGCAAAACAGAGCTACAAGTTTAGTACTATCTTTTGTACTTAAACCAAGTGCTGATAATACTGTCTATGGTTTGGAATAAGAATTTTGGGGCACTCTAAATTAAAATCATGTCATCATACTGAAAAGACAAGTGAATCATCTTTTCTTCTGGTAATCCCCAAAACTGTTCGCTGCTCAAGTAATTATTGTTTCTGGTGTTATCCAGAAATAATTTCTAAAAGGTCATTGCTACTTTTAGGATAGAAGACACAATAAAAAATACCATGTGTGAATTAAAAAGAGGGAAAGCCACCATCTCTCATCGCTGCACAGTTAAACAAGGTGAAATCTGGGATTTGAGGCAATACAAGATGTCTATTATATAAATGCCTCTTACTAACCCACTTGCAATGTCCAATGTAAAATAGCATCTCCAAAAGCATTAGGATTTCCAATTTCCAGTATTCCTCCAGTAGGTGGCATATTTTGCTAGCAATTGTATGTCCAGGAGATTCCAAATTTTATTCCTTTCTAACAGATTTTGAGTTTTCTTAATATAATTCCAGACACCCCTAGTAACTATTCCATAGTGTGTAATTTTCTAAAATTCACTTCAAAGCAAGCCTGCCACTTTGCTATTTGGCATTTAAGTGAGTCTGCTCAAAGCTTTTCTGAAATATGTACATCTGAGTTTTAAACTAATATTAAATTTCAATTCATCAAATTGCCATCATTTCATTTATAGGATTAGAAATTGCTGCTGAAAATATTTTGATTATTTCTATTAATCTGAAATCCTGGTCAAAAGATTTCCAATCAATTTCTCTCCTGAGGATATATTAAGAGGTTTTTTAAGTCTTTCCTTTCAGCCTGTTTGTTTTTAAGAATGTTTGCACATATTGGAAGTGTTATCCAACAAACACTGTCTCTCGTGTAGGATTCATCACTTTGTTACCTTTAAATTTCCAGATATTTGCATTAATCCTAAAATACAGATTTATTAATAACAGATAATCACAGCACTAAATTTACCTTTTTGTAGAATGGCTGGTCTCCAACTGCCCTTGTTTTCAGAAATTCTTCACTGTTAAACACTCTATGCTCATAATTTAGATGGTCTTTTACCTCTCTGGAAATAAAAATAAATAAACAGATAAATCTGCTAGGAGTTCTGTAAGCAAGTTGTACTTTTGCAATAGGAGCAGCCCACTGGTACTACTAGAAATATGCTGCAGCAGCAAAAGACAGAATAGAAACACGCTGCAGTATTGCAGGATTAGAAGGCAAACTCACTTTTAATGAACAAGTCTGTGTTACTGAATCATAGCAAAAAGGATTCAAATTCTTACAAGTGAGATAGGCTATTTGCTGCCAAACTCACACACACTCTGTAAGATTCAGTAAACCAAGAGGGAGAATCTGTGTAAATCATGACTTAGGCTCCAATCCTGAATTCCATTTACATACACAACTCCTGAATCACACACAACCCACTGGAGCACAAAAGACATGCGCACCTATTATGGGCAATTTGAAAGATGTGACCTGACCTCTCACTGTCCCATCACACTGCATCTGTGAAAAACGAGGTTCTTACTACATCTTGTTAACAGTTTATCCAACCATATGGGGTTAGGAAAACGTATGGTCAATAAAAGTACATAGTTCTATGCAATTCTATATAATTTAGCACTGTCTGCTTTAAACATGGAACCTCCACACACACAAAATCATTATAATGCTTTGCTGAAGACAGAACAACTGGCAGCACAACTGCATCAGAGAGTTACTTTCCTGCACTCCTGGATGCTGGTAGTTAGAAGATACAAGAAACAAGGCTGAAAAAAAGAACAAAGAAAGGGTTTGAGGGAAAGGAGAAAGAAAGCAAAAGAATCAACCCCTATGTGATACAAATTATCTCTTAGGGAGCAAAGCATCTGTTCACCTTTTGCAGCCAAATGTTTAGTGCACTAAAGAGTTCAAGCTGTTAGGAGCAAAAATGCATTTCTCCTCATCTTTGTCTGGAATTATTGCTGCCAAACACTGAAATCCACAAAATCCTACTGTGGAAATAAATGCATTTCAGTTTCCATAATCAGCTATCTGTAAAGACTGTTCTATTCCCCACACCCAGCAGCTACTGCCCTTCTTGGAGGGTCCAGACACCTGCAGGAACACTTCTTAAACTGATCCAATAATAGACACCTGGTATTTGGACTCTGGAAATTAACACAGCACCTTCTGGCTGAAAGTGTCAAGGAGAATTCCCATGAGCAATTCAGTAGCTGATTCAAAGGGAAGAACCACCTCCAGTGAGAGGCCACATCATGGTTAAAATGCCAGTCCCAAACACAGCCAATACCCTACATTTCTTACCACAGAATTATGGAATACCCTGAGTAGGAAGGGACCTACATGGATCATTGGGTCCTACTCCTGGCCAATTGCCCCTTCTTGTGCCAACACTTTGTCCTTGAGCTTAAACAGCTCCTCTCCCTCCCTCATTCTCAAGTGTTGCACTCTTCAGGTGTCTCATCCATTCTCAGTTGAAACACACCCAGGTGTGTTCATGCTTCCAGCTCTTCTACCCTGTCTGGTTTGAATTCATGTGCCTCTAATAAGAGTGACCAAAACTTGACTGATATCCCTGCTGGGACCAAAGTTTTTCCAAGGATTGTACTTCTCTTCCTGAAATCTTCCTACAAAAAACAAGCTCCAAATCAGAAGAGTTTTATCTAAGATATTCTAGCAATGTATATACACATCAAAACATCAATGACTCATATTCCATCAGGCTACAGGACCTCCTTCTCATATTCTCTAACAAAACCAAAGCTCTAGAAAATATCTCTAAAGCAAGACAAAATGAAAATATTTTCACTGATGCTTGAAGTGTCTTAACCAGTACCATATGCTCTTCTAATAGAAAATACTGCACTCACTTACCTGAAGATATTAACAATTAACTGCAACATGGTTTGCTGCACATCCATGTTCAGTTTCTGCTGCCAAGCCCTCCTGCGGGTTTGGAGCTCACCAAGGTCTGTGCTGGCTCGGAGATGGCAGAGCTCCAGATCAAAGTGCAGCTGCAGACCTTCAATTCTACACACAGAAAAAAACTATTAACTTATTTTTTCATACTTTTTTTTTTTTTAAGTCATTTAGACCCATGCATCTTGCAGCTAGAGAAGTGCAAAATTGATTTACAAGTGCTGACAAGCTAACAAGATTCCAGGGAGCCCCACTCAATTAAATCACAGTGCACTCAGGCTTCTTTGTAAAGCTCAGAGTATAATCTGTATCAATAATAAAAAAGAAACAAGCATTCCAGTTGTTGCAAAATAATTTGGTGATTATGACTGCTTAAAGCCACTTCTATACTAATTAACTGAAATTTTAAATTTCAATTTTTCAATTTAAATTTAAATTTTAAAACTACTGTGGGGTTTATATGAATTTAATAATATAATAATAATAAATAATATAAAATAAAAAATAGCATCAAGCATGATTTATGTACCAAGATAAACACATATTGAAGATCTTGTCACCTTTTTATGAAAGTTTCTGCTGCTTGTGCTGGAACATCTGGAATTTCAAGTTCCTCTTCAACCATTTTTGAATGTGAAATATCGCCATTATCTATATTAATTAGAATTAAATCTTCACCTTCCTTTTAACAAAAGAAAAGAGAATGACTGTACATAAACTTACACTGTAAAAATATTTACTTCTCATTTACATACTCCTCAGACAATAATTTCATCAAGGAGGTAAACCAGAAAAGAACTGAAATTTTTCCCCAAGTAGAAAAGCGTATGGATAACTAAACCATTGCATTCAAGAAAAATTAATGCAATTGCCTTAACAGATATTAATCCCAGTACATAAACACTTAGTAATCTAATATGCTGTAACATGGAAGGGGACAAATGCACTGCAAGTAAAAATCAAGCGGGGTAACGGTGTAAAACATACCGTGCTCACTTCATCAAAATGATCAACATGACATCCCATGAGGAAAGACGTTGGAGCCATCACAAAATCCAGCATTTGCCGGGACAGAATAGGCACAAAAGTGTGCTGCCACTGAAGAGGATGAAGGTACAACATAAAGCACTCAGCAACAAGTGTCAGCAGAGCCCAGTCAGAAGAGAAGAAAACGATTCTCTGCTCAGTCAAAATACAGGTCATAATCTGGAAAACAAACCCAGAAGGTTAAATATTTGCAATGAGGTATCTAGAACATACTAGAAATGCAAATATTTTATCTGTTTGTGAGAGTCAACCTCAAAATTCTCATTTTTTGTAGCTACCTTACAGATTTATAAAATGAAGTAATGTCCATTTCAAGATCCATCAGCTGCACCATTTAGGATTTGAGATACTCATATTCATAACATGCACGTGTGGGCAAAACCTCCCAAAAAATAAGGCAGAAGTGCCAACTCTCATGATTGAGGTTTCTTAGAGAAAGTGGCTCAGATAATACTGATGACCTTAAACAACCTAATTTAACTTCACAGGTGGCCTTTGAGCAGGGAATTGGATCAGGAAACCTGGAAACCTGCAAGGGACACTCCAGCTAATATTATTGTAAGATTCTGTGAAGCACTGAAAAAAATTCTTTGCACATAGCTTTTTGTATTTTCACACCATTTACACCTTATTTGTATGAGAGTGCCAATTGTCATCAACCCCTCCCACAGGCCCCTTTCTTAAGCATGAAAAAAATTATTATAAATCTTGTAGAAATGGATGCAGTGAAAATTCAAAATAAAATCTGTCAATTGGCTTGGGTAGTCACACTTTAAAGTATCTTCTTAAGAAACTTAGCACCTATTTCTAGATCACAGGCAAAGAAATGCAATACTCCTTTATCTAATAATCCTGGTCTATCAATAACAAAAATATCTTAAGAAGTATAGTTTATTGTGCCATAGCTCTAATATTCAGAACTAAGACATTCTGAATTCCTGGGTTTATAAAGTTTTTTTTGAGTAAATAAACATCTTAATTTTTTCCTAAACTACAAATTACCAATACTGTCAATCTCTAAACATTTAAAAGTACGAGTTTGTTTTACCTGCAGCACCTGCTCTGGCTTGAAACACAGCAAAGGAAGATGGAGATCCAAGTCAATAATTGGACTGTCTGGATCCTCTCGTGAAGGTATTATTATTTGAAGGGGTTTCATATGAAATACCTGTAATAACAGATGGTTTCTGTTTACTCCTTAATGAAAATGTTCCAACAGCACATTTAATTGAGGATTTTAGTTCCAACTATGAAATATTAACTTTAATTGAGAGCAAGAAAACAGGTATTTGCACACTGCAGAAAAGTAATATAAAAAGAGAGGGAAATATTAAAAGACATAATAAGTAGTTTGAAAGATAAATATGAACTTGTATCCTCTCATTCTCATGGGGTGATTGGCCAGTAAAATTTTTTAAACAGCATCTTTAACGTAATTAAACTTGCTTTATTATAAGCATAACAAAATAATTGAATTTATATTTCTAGATACAACTGGGAAATCAAAACTATTGATAAAATTCATACAGGAAACAGAAAAATTATGAGCAAAATAAGTGAGCACAGATTGTTGTGCTAAGAAAATAAAACAAGCCAAAAGGAACAAGGTCTTTCAGTATTTCAGATACTTCAGCTCAAATCTCTGGGGGTCAGGTCTTGCACGTGCTGCATATTTCAGCACTCACAGCTGGTTTAGCCAATCACTCAGATATTTTCCAGCTATGCTATTTTTCCTCCACTCCTAATCCCTGATCCCAGGGTCAAGGAAAACAGCTAAGAAGAAGTCTGTGGCTGAAATTCTGCTTCCCTAGAAGCCACTGCAGTAGATAAGAGTGTGTGCTGAAATCACGGACCCAGCTGACATCTGGCTTGAATTGGGAAGGCTCAGAATGCAACAAATACACAGCACTGAACACAGATGTTGATGTGAGTTTCCCGTCTCAGCTTGGTCTTATCCAGGCAGCAGACAACTCAACATTTCATCCACTGCACACTGTTCTGCTGCCCCCAGACCTACCGAGGCATCATCTCAGACCACAAACAGCTGGCATGAGCCAAAGCCTTCCCAGAGCAGTATTGAAAACTAAAGAACTTGAGAGGTATGCCAGGACTCCAGCCTGAATCCTGGTCACACTGTTATTTTCTCTACTAGTAATTCATAGCCTGATTTTTAAAGCACAGGTATTGATATCAGTTTCACATCACCAAGTCATCTCTGACCTGACACTCATGAATGTCACCCAGTTCATTGAGAACAACACCTTACTATCTTAGAAGACATAATGTTAAAATAATTATGAAATTCAGGAGGAGTAATTACCAAGTGGAGTGGTCCTGATGGCGGGCTGGGGATTAAAAACAGCTTTGCTGCAAAATCTTTTATGTGCTCCTCGACATCTAAATCCCTGAAAGGTCGTAGCTGCACTAGTAAGCTGTAATTAAATGATAGGAAATTACTTATCAATAGTAACATGCAAACACAAAAAACTCTTTCTGCTGATAATCTAGAAAAAAATTATTAGGAGTGATGAAGCTATTATTTCAGCCAATTAATTTCTAATTTATTAGATACTTGAGCAGCTTCATTAAATTTTAATGATGCTGCTGTGTCAGAAGCAGAGTTTTTTTGTACTCCCATGCATAAAATACTGCTGCATTATATCCATCAGAGGACACAGCACAGTGGTTTGATAGTCAAAGGAAACCATGTGTGAGGTGAGATGGTGAGGAGCAGCTCCAGCAAGTGTCTATATTATAGGGACTGCTTGAGGAACCAACACCCACAGCTGCCACACCGCCTCGGTGTTCTGCCATCCCAAGCATCAGGCACGAGCTCTGAGATGGAAAACAGGAGCAGAGGAAAGGAGAGGCTGTAGACCTGAGTTTGACTGCAGACGAATGTGAACCGAGAGCCATATTTAGCATAAGGCTTAGGCCTGTATGGACATTTCCTTGCTGTCATTCCTTCCCACACAAAGAATAAGAACATTTGTTCAAACCTGCCAAATGTTTTTGGTTTAAGACTGTATTACCCTAACAAAGGTCACATGGTTTATATTATACAACATATCAATTCTGGGACATTCAAACATACATACTGTCGAGACTGAAAACTATGAACTCCCACAGCATTTCTGAAATGTAACAATTACCAAGTTAGATATTTGTGGTCACAAAGGGCATTTTGTTCAATAGAAGATACACTTGTACTTTTATAGCAAAAACCCCAAATCTTTACAAAATCAGAGATCTAGCCCTGTAAATCTATATATACAAAAACTAGGAACCGAAGATGGTTGTCTTCTCTCTTGAAGTTTTACTTCAGTTTACAGTTTTACTGGTTTCCTGCAGAAGAACACTTGCTGTTTAGGAAGGAAGCAACTGAATAGGTCGAGATATATAAGGATCCAGGACACCATACTTGTGTACAGCATTTAGATTCCAGGAAAAAAAAGCATATTCTGTCATATATTACTGCACTTTTAAATGAAATACTCAAATTCACTATTTTCCTATTTGAAGAAAGCCCTAGGCTGTTACATACATATTCCAAAAAGTCCATCAGCTCTTCAGCGGTGCAGAGAAAGGGGAATTTAAGAAATATCAAAAAAAACCAGACAGTAGAACCATCAATTTAAACAAATACCCTGTCATACTTCGTGATGCCTTAGATTTGACCCAATAGAGTAAGCAGACCTGGTTTTTCCTTTCCTTTGAGACAAAAAGCTTTTATCAAGACATCCAGTATATGCCACAACAGAAACAATGTGACTGAGAAAGCAGCAGATGTACAGAGAGGACAGTCAGAGCTCCCTAATCAGGACTTGGTGCTCATTAATGCAGCCTAACAGCAGCTGACAGCTCTGCACTGCAAACGTCTGCAGATATAAATGAAGTAATCTCTGAAACACTCAAGCGGAGAGCTAAGGAGTTTATGAACCTTTCATTACTGCTATTAACTGTCCACAGACAGGTGTTTCAGAAAGCAAGAGCAGCCCAGAATAGGCCCTTTGTCCTCCCTCAGTGCTGGAAGCTATTCACACACTCCCACCTTTTCTCAAGGCAGCTGAAAGGACGAATACACGAATATGAAGGTTGGAAGATTTACTGTCTGAATGGAGCCTATTCATCCATCCAAGACAGGAGTTCATTCCTGGCAGTAATCTCCTGGATATTTCACTTTTCATGCAGTATAACAGATTGAGGTAATACTGCATGTGCAAAGTGCCAAAACCTCCCAAGTTAAACTGAACCTTTTCAAAAAATGTAGAATAATCCAAGAGCCACTGTTCTGTGAAACTGCTTAAGTGCACATCTGCTTTCTTTGGAGCACGGCAGACATACCCCACACAAAATGTTCTGGATTTGGGAGCACTGCGTGTTAGCAATATGGAAATTAGTTATAAAAGTAATGGAACAGAATACAAAGACCTTCATTACTATGATGACAGCTTGCAGATTCCCTTGCAGTACAAAGCACCTACGTGGATTCGTATCTTAAAGCTGCCTGTGCATCTCAGTTTGGTTCAGTTTTCAGTTGTGACTTCTACTCTGCCACTTAAAATCCAGGTTCCTAAACTTTTTCATCTAGAATACTTACATTAAAAAAAATATTTCTGATTATTGTTCTGACTGGAAACAAGTACCACCTCACTTATAAGCAATTCTGTGCACTTAGGTTCCGAAGAAAATAATCTATACACAGAATTGTGGAGGAAGAAAAAAACAACTTTTGCTGCAAAAAAAACATCCTAAATGGAAGCAGAACTCCTTTAGATGCTACTTCAACATCAGATCTTCAGGAGCAACAGCATTCCTGCACTAGGTATCACAATGAAAGGGCTACACACTAGAAACAGGTGGTTTGAGGTCCACCAGCAAGTGCTTTCAGAACTCCTGACTGGAGAATGATTAATCAGCTGAAGCATCCTGCAAAACTCCTCTGCAGCATACCAAGGATACAAGTGTCCTGTTGAAGGTGTTATTATTTGTAAAGTATAAGAGGCACTGCTACCTGAGTGCATTCAAGCAAGGAAAACACTTAATTAGATTATTAACCCACGGGTCACTCAATGACACACAGTAACTCCCTTTCTGGTTTACAGAAATACAATGTCAGTGCTTTGTAACGCCCCAAAAAGTCAGAAAATCTCCAGCTGTACAGCTGTACTCAAAATATCTCATAGAGGTCTTGGCTGCAACTGTTTATGTTGCATTCAGAACAGTCACACACCCCAGCAGCTGTTTCATGCAACATGGAAACGTCTCAGTAGTACAACCAAAATAAGGAAAACCAGTACCTCTCCACCCTTTCCCTTCCCTCCACCCTAGTGTACTCTGGCACAGTGGAACACTTTCTAAAAAAAACCCACCAAAATCAGAAGGGCAGATATTCTGAAATGAGCCATTAAATACTATAAAGAAAAAGGAAATCTAAAAAAAAAAAGAAAAAACCAAAAACAAACAAAAAAACCCACAAAAAAAACAAAAAAAAAAAAAAACCAAAAAAAAAAGAAAACAAAAAACACACAGAACAAAATTTAATGGAAACCTAACAGTTGCGTTTCCAGTACCGTGGGAAATGCCAGCACCAAATTCAGCTGTGTCATTGGCATTTCCCCACCTCCTTCTAGTTACACACACTCCCATCTCACAGATGCAGCAGCAAAAAGGAGAAGAGCTGTGCAGCTGTGTGAAAAATTCCCCTGTTAAAAGACCAGGACAACACACAAGACTAACATGGAAGGTTACTGTCCTGTTGAACTTCACTATAATTATTCACATATTTACAAATCACTTTAAGCTCAGATTGTAGGGTACTGATCAATCTGAACTCCTCTCAGAAACCAGTGCAGACTCAAAGAGAAAAGCTGTCTGTGGACATTAATGCTTTAAATATTTAGGTGCCAAACACTACCATATGTGATCAAGGCAGAGGTGTTTAATTACAATGTTTAAATAATTATAAAGTATAAAATACCCACTCAGAAGCAGATCTAGAGGGTTAACTATCTGGTTACTGTCTCCTCCAAACAGATAGAAGAACTAGAAACACTTTTACAACATCTGGAATTTTCCATGGTTGTCCTGAAGATTTTCCCACTTCTCCCTCAGTGGGCTCTTTTAAAATCCATTTGCCAATTGACTGCTTCTCCCAGCTCAGAGATGTCTCACTTCAGAGAAGAAATTACTCACTTATGAATACTCTACATAAACCACTGATGAGTACTGTAACTGCCAAGCTGAATCCATACTATCTCCCACCCAGTGGTGTGAGGTGAGCCCTCTCACAGGCTGAGCTCACAGTATAAAAGCAGTAGGAATCCCACTATAAAAGCTGGATGGAAACAGTAGCCACAGCTGTAGTCACAGCTGGAAGAGTTCCATATTCACATTAGCAGTGACTTGAGATTTGAGGCTTATAAAAGGCAGCAGTGAATCAGTTCCTGCAATACCAAGGGCTGATGTAATTCACTTAAATAAAAAGGGGGGGGGTAGTGATCTGGGCAGGAAAGGAGCAAGGAAAACAAACATTTCCTTTTTATTTCACTGAACATTTATTTTGATTTCACGCTGACCTGTGCACACCCTGTTTCCATCACGTTGAAATCCCTTGTCCACATTAAGATCCTTCACTAATGCTTTAAAAATGACAGAGCAGAGGTATGTGCCCTTAAAAGGGCTGCCAGAGTGACTAATTTCTGACCTCCACATTTTTGAGTCGATGTCTAAAATGCCCAGGAGGAAGGCACTGCTTTGCTCCTCCAGGGCTCTCTTCATGCAGCCCAGGGAAAGCCAGTCAGTGGCCCAAGAAGATCCAAATCCACAGCACAGGGAAGAAGATGGGGAAATGCATGGGACAGGGAAATGAGTGCTTAGGTCTCATTTGGTCTGGAGCCAGGTTAGGGGCTGGGGATGCACCTCAGCTGGTAACCCAGGGAGTGCTCCCTTGCTCACCTGCTTGGGATACGAGCACCAGCAGAACTCAAGCTCCAAAAAGACTTGGAAGACTTGGAGGACTCAAGCTCCAATCTAAAACCCCAACATCTTTCAACTTATGCACAAGAAGCAAATACCTGCAACTGGATTCAGATTTGACTCTAGAAAGGTAGACTGAAATTTAGTGAAGAAAACCTCTTCTACCTACCCTTCTGCAGGTCTGCAAGTGAAATACACAGTCATGTCCAATGTACACAGACAGGTTCCCTAATGTGAGAAGGTTTTAATCCAAAATAAATGCAAATATATCTTAATAATTTAACAACAAAGTAACCTCAAAATAAGTGAAATCATTTAATAACAAGATAGATCCATGTTCATTTAGCTTTCAAATTTTCTACACTGCGGAGTATTTGATTGTTTCTAACCAGTGTATATCCTAAGAATTTCTATCCTAGTTCTACAACACCAGAGTAACCACTCTGCTTCCTCAAGTGACTTGGATTATTTCCCTGAAGTGTCATTAACTGCTTATTAATACATATTTTCATGTTCTTATGACATTTATTTGGTGCATTAAAAATAGCTTTTTGTGCTTTGAAAGCAATTTTCATAAGAGTGGCAAAATTACAGTTAATCCTCTTCCAAAAGACCAATAATATCTGTAAAATATTCACTCCTTACACCCCCAAAGAAAATGAAGACATCATCATAACTGATTCCCTTGGTATTCAGAATTTGCACTTACTTGTAACTTGTTGTCTGGGCAACATTTACACAGCATTTCTTCTTTTCCTCTCCCACACAACCTTAACATAAAACTAATCACTGCTTTAGCATCACACAGCTCTCCTGACCACATCAAGCAAATTCAGGTATTAAAAACCTGCAGTCACTTCCAGCAGAAACACACAGGGGAGCAAATCTTACCAAGAGAGACATTCCTTGAGGGCACTAAAATATGGGTATCTGGATATAACACAAACAGCACAGGGTACGAAACAGACAGGCACCTTCCCAGGCTGTGCAGATTCCCAATGGCTCTGCCCATTCAAGGAGGTGATGCCATCCTGCAAGAAAACTGCACATTAATGTCTTTACGTTAATCATGAATTTATGGCTGATATTTTCTTGAGAACCTCAGAGATGTGATATCCAATCCCTCTATATTTCAAAGGGATTTGGATGTCTATCTCCCTTTAGGTCTTCAGAAAAATGTCAGCCTACAAGACTTAAACAGCATGCATTAAAAAGAGTTCCAGCACAAAATGTATTTAGAAAGAACATTTTTCATTGTTTGGAAAGAATAATGTTAACCAAAAAAAAAACAAAAACATCCAGGGAATAAAGTCTGCTCCTAAATATCCAAATCTTTGAAATGAAATCTATAACAAATTTTCCTAATGCAATGTCTTCCAAAGTACTTAGAATGGCAATAGAAAAGCATTTTATACTGTATTTTTGTCCTGTACTCCTTCTAACATAAAAACGCACCTGTTAACTAATTTGATAAATTAAATTCCACATTACTTTCAAATTGTTTTGCTTTTATATATTTTAATATGTTTTAATAGGAAAACGAGTAAAATAACATACTTGCATAGACTGGTAGTACTGTGCAACAACACCATATGTTCTGTTACCACAGACATCAGTCAAGACCAGGAAATGGATGTGGTCCTCTTTTGATTCAGAAGTTACATAAAGTCCTCCTGAAATGAAGGCAGCAATCGTATTTTTAATTACATGTATAACTACAGCTGTGTGAAAGACAATTCATGACAAATACTGCACACTGCCACTTCATTTCAAGAGAAATGTTTCATTTTAAGGGATTAAAATGTAATCTACAGTCCACTTGAACTAAAGGTTGTTACAGAGGCTGCACATTACTGAAGAAGCAAAAATGTAATTATTCTGCATTTTCAGTGACAAAATACAATAAATGGGTTTAAATCAGTTTTTTTTTCTCAAGATATTAAAAAGGTCTGTAATAATGACACACATATTAAAACTTCTGCACACATATTAAAATTAAACCTGGAGGAAATACTCACTACACTTAAGGTATATCAAAACACCAAATGAGAGTGAGAGTACCCAGCCATTTTGGAATGAAAAACAATTTTTAAAGTGTGTGCACGTTTGCACTTCACTCAAACCAAGATTTACCAACAAGGGCTAAAAAGTAAAAGTTGAACTATGGGTCAAGAAATATTTACATGAAAACAGTTCTCAGCGAGAAGCGTGAACGCCCATGTACCTGGGAAGCAGAGCTGTGGCAAAGCAATAAGATCAATGTCCTTTGGAACTGCCACATCTTCTGTGTCAGGTGCTTTCTGCTCCCCATTGAGGCTCTTGATATTTTCAATCTTGGGTCTCTCTTTTTTCTTTCGGAAGGACCGGCGCTTGCTTTTATTAAAGTTATTACCAGCATTAATTAACTGAACATCATCTCTGCTGATAAACGGAGGCACAAATACAGAAAGAACTTCTGGATCAAGGGGAGGAAGATTTCTGAGTCTTCTTTGAGTGCCCTGTAGAAAAAAAAACCCAACAAACAAAACAAACACTAAGTTGATACTCATCTTGATATGTGGGGGTTTTTTTTCATAATTTTTAACCCTGGGTTTTCTCTACCCCTAAAATTCTGGGTTTAGAACATATTTTTCTGCTTCCTAAATAACTGATTCTTCCTTTTAAGTTTTTGTTTTATGCATGTTAATGTAAGGAAAATGGGCATTTTTAGCAGGCAAAGAATCCTTCAACATTCAAAATCAGTATTATGTTTTTGCAAAAGAAACTAACAAGTATCAAATACCATATTTCCTCCTTTTCAGTGTTAAGATATACTTAAGCTATACTTGTAATAAACACTGGACAAGAGAAACCAGGCAATAAATAAATGAAAGGAAAGATAAACAGCTGAGCCTCTTAGATAAGTCTTTGTTCAACTTCAGGAAAAGCTTCCTTTCAACTCATTATAAATAACATGTACCAACAAAAACCCCAAACAACACAAGCACAGACTTCCACAAGACAATGCTTAACTTTATAAGGCAATTAACAAAGCACAATTAAAAACTACAATCACTGTTACAATAAACACAACTTCAAGACACTGAAGCCATGAGAATTCCTCCATGTACTGATGACTCAGTGGAACAGGCATCCCAACAGCATGTGTGAAATTATATTTTTCACATGCAGCTTTGCAAAGTATGACTGGCCTGAAAGCCCTCACTGCCCTGCACTGAAAATCTGTGGAGGAAATGATCAGAGAGATTTCCTCATACTTGGGAGCGCTTTTTGTCTTCTTGAGCACGTTGTCGAGCCAAGTAACTGCATTTCCAATTACTTCATTGCAATTTTAACTCTTCCTGCAGGTTTAAAACAACAAGTAAAAGCTTTGTTTAACCAACGGATATTTGGAAACAGGAAAGGCGAGCCCCACTGTGGTAAAAAGTTATTTCATTTTCAACTTCTTGCAAACATCTTGAAAGTCGTATGAGGTGAAGCATACATGCTGCTTTTATCAGATATGATGCAAGATGCTCCTTGAGAACCAGTGCTGGCCTCACCCATCATTTCCCTATTTTTTTTAAGTAGCTACAACATAGAAAGCTCTGTTGCAAATCTTCCACTGTCCAGGTTTTGAGACAGAAGTCTCAGTTCTGACATCCCAGCACTAATAGTTTTTTCCTACATTTGAGCATCATAAGAAAAACGTGAAGGGATGCTTCATGATATATTAGTTATGGTATCTTAAATTCTATAAACTACATCGTATTTATAATAGGATATTCTAAAGAAACTACTTCACTAAAAATAAGAAGTGAAAAAATACACTTTTAATGAACAAAAAGCCTGAACTAGAAGTAAATTGGAGTGGAACAGAAAAGTTCAGGTAAGTACCTAATGGGATTGTCAAAAGATAGCAATGACTTTAAAAAGCACATCACAAATTGTGGTAATGACTGCCACATCCTTGCACGCTAAGAACTTCGTGTCATTTCTTAGTTGGAAGATGAGAAAAGCAGTGAAGAAACTAGAAACAGATAAATTCACCCTGATCACCCCCAAACTAACATGCAGCTAAACATTTCAGGAGGAAATTAAGAATTAAGGGTCACCCCTGAGGCTGTTCTGCAAGAAAAACACAGATGTAGTCCAACAGTAGCAATCTCAGCTTGGCAGATTTGCCCTGCTGAGGTTTTCATACAGAGTTGCTTTGACAGGGCAATCCCTGACTTACACTGAGGCATCTCTGTGCTCCAAAGTGCTGGATGGCTGCCAGCAATTTAATGGCCTCACAGCCTAACAGCTCCTGAAATGGCAGATCCTTGATGTCTTGAACTACTACAGAGACATTAAACACCATTTTCTCCACAGAACAGTACTGTCACTGACCCACTGACTCAGTCTCCAGCATTTGAGTCAGCTCATATTAATGTCTTGGCCAAAGTCACATTTTCTTACTCCTTGAGTTCAGGGATAGTGACGAGGCAGCAACAGAACAATATTCACTTGTTCCTGCTATTCTTTGAACATTTTATCTTTTCTGCTGCTACTGTTACATTTTCACTTTGAAATACTTCCCTTTTGTAGCTTCTTGGTACCAAATCTCCTTGCATCATACACAGCTTCTTACAAACAGAAGTGGGAGATTTTATTCCATCCCCATTTGCTGACAGTGTTCCTGTAACAGCTCTGTTGTAAAGGACACCAGTACAAGACAGACTTTTACAATGACTGCACTATTTAGACACAAACAGTAGTGTGTTGAAACTGCAAATCAGAGCATGACTTCAGCTATCTTGTGTTTCCTTGACCTCATTCTCCTCTTCCCTCACTGAGGAAGTTAATTTCACTTTGAATGTCACCAAAGAACTGGTTTCTTTAACAAATAATTAGGCAGGCAAAATACGAAGTCTCAGAAAAATTAGATTGGGTGGGACAATTAGGGTGTAGTAATAGGACAAAAGGGAATGGTTTTAAACCAACAGAGGGCATGTTTAGATTAGATATTAGGAAGAATTTTTTTATTGTGAGGGTGGTGAGGCACTGGAACAGGTTGTCCAAAGAAGCTGTGGATGCTCCATCTCTGGAAGTGTCCAAAGTCAGGCTGGATGGACCTCTGAGCAACCTGATTTAGAAGAAGGTGCTCCTACCTTACAGCAGGGCGCTAGGACTGGGTAATCTTTAAGGTCCCTTGCAACCCAAACAATTGTAGGATGATCTCTGCAGATTCTTGTGCAACTCTTTGCTCAGATTAATGATAAGGTGGACATTACATCTGGTTGCCTTGGGTTTCTTCCAGTCAAGTTTCAGAAGTCCCTTTGGAAGGAGATTCTTCGTCCTTTATGCCCCAGCCCTCAGTGCAGCTTCTTCTGGTCTCACTCTCATTCGCCCGCAGTTCTCCAGTATAAAGGTACCCAAATGTGGGACAGATTCCAGATATGAACTCAAGGGTTTTGAGTAATAACAATAGCAGTAATAATCCCTTCCCTTTGCCTGCGAGCCACAGCCTTCTCTTCTCCAGACCAAACAGCCTCAAGTCTCTCAGCCTTTCCTCATATGAGAAGTGCTCGTCTAATAATAATATGAGAAGTCCTCCTCTGCACCCAATCCCAAGAGCTCCATGTCTTTCCTGCACTTAGAACCCCAGAGCTGGATGCAGCACTCCAGGCAGAGCAGAGGGGCTGAATCTCCTCCCTCACCTGCTGCCCACACTGCTTTGGATGCAGTCCAGGACATGTTTGGCTTTCTGGGTTGCAAGTGCACATGGCCAGGTCATGTCCAACTTCTCATCCACCAGCACTCCCAAGTCGCTCTTGGCAGGGCTCCCTGCATCACCCAGTCTGTACCAATAGTTTGACGATTCCCAGGGTTCCCATGGATTCACTTCTAGAGCTTTTCCAGGTGATTTTCACTGCAACACAGCTGACTGATGCTCAGTCTCATCACACCTCATCACTTTCAGGCACCTTGACAGCCAGAGAAGCATTACAGAAGCAGGAAAAATTTTTTGATGGTTATGTCTGTATCAGCATGGCCAGAAAGCACAAGACAAGCTCTGTACCACTGACTGTGGTGGGCAGATACAGAACCCACTGATGGAACCTGTCAAAGATCTGACACATGTCACGGACAGCTTGCACATGCTTGCCAAACCAAAACCCAGCTTTATTGCTGTAGATAACTTAAGGAAAAGAAGCAACACTTCTGTATGTTTCATTCTTACAAAATACACACTTCCAGTGCTAAGAAAGAAATCTCTAGCTGAAAATAGCAGCCATTGATCTTTTCAAATTGAAACCTCAGAATGACAATTTTCCTGGCAATAAGGATAAGCAATGGATGACAGCCCAGAAACTTCTGTTTCAGGAGCTTCAGTGGAAAACTACTTTTTTTTTTTCCTGGAGTCCCCATCACTAGGCATATAGAACTTTTCTTACTTCGGGGGTGGGTTATATCATGGTCCCAGTGACTTCATTTGCTTTATCATTCCATGTTTAAATACAGTTAAGAATGTACTAACACACTGTGAAGACCACAATTTGAAGCACCATCAGGATTTTTACCCACTGTTTAATCTGTAAATATCATCAGAGATCCACTGCTTTCCTTTGGAATGTTATCTCCTCTCAATAAAGACTTTTCTTTCTACAGTCACTAAAATTAGCCATAAAATCATACTCCACTTTCCTCATGTAGATAGTGCTGCAGAAGGAAAAGGAAGTGGAATAAATCTGTAAGCTTGCCCTAAGACAGTGACTGAAATCCCCACAGTGCAACAGCTTGCAGGGGCTTTACTGAAGTTCATATTGACAAAAGAAGGGACTACTCTCTTTTTTTATACCTTTTTGTATCTTGAGCAAAGAAACAATTCAGATACTGCACTGTGATCAGAATATCAGAATGGCTTCTGCTTTCTGTAGCAAATTTCTTATTTGTTGTTCCAAGGGTTTTTTTTCAGAAAGCAGTGAGAACAAACTAAGCAAACTGAAATGAATAAGAAATTCCTCTCCCTTCAGGTTCACTTCTTACACTTCTGATAAAACACCATGTACACACTGATTTCAAAAGTCTGGTGCTGACATTTAGGAACTATTTTCCCATTCTGAAGGTACACATGAATGAGACCCTGGAATGTGAACCTCTGCTTGGCTGTTATCACTTAAGAAGCTGACATCAGCAAACGCCGTCTCCTGGGAGTGAGTAACAAGCCCAACAAAGACTTCTTTATCTAATGCTATTAGAGCGCAATCAAATTCAAGTTCAAGCAGAGCAGTTGAGATTCCTGGGAGCTGTCTGGCTTTTTTCTGCACGTGCTCGCACCACAGCTCTTCCCAGTGCGGGGCAGCTCGTAGGTATGGAACAAACCCGTCAGCACACTTGAACCAAGCAGAACCAGGAGGAGGAGGGCTGTCATTGTGAGCCCACATGTGAATAATTATAAACGAATTATAAACCACATATTCAAAGCAGTAACCGACCCATCAGCTCCTGCCGTATCCAAGTGGTTCAGGTTACGCCAAACTCAGAGCACTTGAGCTCACGGGGACTTGGATCTCGTGTTTTCCTGAGGATACAAGTTACCAGCCTTCATTCTTTCGCTTTTCTCTCCAGCGGAAGACAGGACAGATGTGGAGCAACATCCACTAAAGAACGCATGGTTAAGCGTTTTGCTGTCCCTGCTTATATAAACCGACAGTGAGTTCTCCACCAAAACTCAGACCTCTGGAAGAATGCAGCTACCTCACATCGCTACCAAATTATCCCTGCTTTGCTGACGTTCACCTGTCAAAACAACTTTCTGTTGGGATATTTCAGCTCCATGCGCTGACAAACCTAGCCCCACGCACTGACACCGCCCGCCCGAACCCCGCTCACCTGGAGCAGCGCCCGCACCCGCTCTGTGGGCGCACCGACCAGCAGACAGATCTCCAGCAGGCCCGGGGGCAGCACGTCCTCCATGGCACAGCGGGGACAGGGCGGCTCCTTCCCGGCGGGCAGCGGCTCCTTCCCTCGGGACAGCGGCACCTTCCCGCCCTCAGCGCCGCCCGGTCCCGCCCCGCGGCGTGGGGAGGAGCGCCCGAGGCCGCACAAGGGAACCCCCCGCCCATCGCTACTCTGCGCTCTTTGATTGGTTATTCTTCCTGCCACTCAAGGGGCTGTGACCAATGAAAACGGCAGAGGTGTGGTGGGTAGGGCGGGGTTTCGGGGTGGAGCGCTGAGGGGTCGAAGGTCTGGGAGGTGAGGCGCTCCGGTCTGAGGTGTTGGGGTGTCGAGGTGTCAGGATTGGGGAAGGAAAGACAAGAGATGGGAGCAAAGGGGCTGCGAGTTGAAAGGATGAGGTGTTGGAGGATAATGGGCTCTGGGCTGAGGGACTGAGAGCTGATGGCTTGAGGGGCTTAGGTCTGAAGGACTGAGGGCTTAGGGGTGCAACGCTGAGGGGCTGAGGTACCCCTGGCCCCGTTAAAAACTAGTGATGGCGTTTGTGATTTACGGTACTGTGATTTCCAGGTTAGCATAGCCAAGGGCTATAATATTTGCTTATTTTAAGCAACAAGGTGAGGACCTAAGTGAAACAAGAGGAGTCCCCAGTTGTTGCTCCATCCCTGGAAGTGTTCAAGACCAGGCTGGAAGGGGTTCTGAGCGACCTGGCCTAGTGGAAGGCCCATAGCAGGGACTTGCAACTGGATAATCTTTAAGTTCTCTTCCAAACCATTCTGTGATTCTTTCCTCACCTCCTTTTACTGTCTCACTGGGACAGCCCCTGGGAAAGACACTTCCCGACTCAAGGTCGAGTTAATTTTTCTCCACGGGCTGTTTTCCTCGTGAGGCTATTGGCCCACAGGGGCTGAGGTGCCTCAGGGCTGCCTCTCAGCCTGTCAGCCGTGGGTTATGTCACGGTCTGGCGCCTTGTTAAGCACAACCATTGCCTGCTGTTTGCTGCAGGTGACTCAGCAGGACTGTGTCACTTCAGCAGGACTGTGTCACTGCCACTACACGGGGGTTTTCTCTTTACGTTACCACGGATCAGTTTCAATGGACTGTAAGCACAGAGCTGGTGATTCCCCTGTGGAGCAGCAGAGACACAGCACAGGGAACTCCGAGGTTTCTTCTTGAGCTGCTGAATCTAAATACACCATGAGTCACCATGATACACCGTGTGTATTGGCTCTGTGCAGATCTGCACTGAGAGAATGTAATTCCTCCAGGACCAGAGCATGAAGTACCCGAAACTAGACATTGGTTTCTCTGAAACTGGAGGTACGAGATAAAGTTTCATCACAACCACAAACATTTTTTTTTGTGGCCTAGAGTTCAGGTATTTTCAATGCAAAAACATTCCCAGTCTAAGTGGTTCCAGGATTTCATGAACTTCTTGTCAGTTCAGGGGTCAAAAGAGGTTTCCTCAAAAAGTATAAAGAATGTGGTGATTTTATTATTTCCTGGGGGTTTTATTATCTGAATTTTTGTGGTGTTAACGCTCAGGATTATACAGCCTCTGGATGTCAACATTCTGAGGAAGACACACATCCAGGATATAGGAAACTGTTCATATAGCAGTGACTAAAATAAGAAAATTCTTGAAAACCTGGAAGTTTCAAGAAGTTTAGATCACTTCTCCAAATTGGTAGAAGAAGATCCAAGGCTCAAAGATTTATATTCATGAACTTTGAGGTCATAAGGGGTTGTTAAAATGATCTTGTTTAGCCTGTGTAGCCCAGGTCACAGAATCAGAGTGAGTCTTGTATTAATGCTATAACTTCTGGCTGAGGCCATGCAATAGGAATTGTTAACAGTCATTGTTAAATGTCGGGCATCCCATTTTTAGTTTCACTTTTTAGCTTAGTTCTATGTCACTGGCTCATGTTACACCAGCTGTTTCTTGAACAGACTTTTTACTATGAAAAGACTTCTCTCTGCAGAGTTCAAGTTCATTAATTTCTATTTCTAAAAGATTATATAACTCATATTTTTGAAACTCCTTTCCTGATCACTTGTGTGTATCTTTTCTCAAAAATTTCAAAATTTTCCAGTATTATTTTTGAATCAGGAGCAGCAAAACCAAAGCTGTATTATTGCTGAATGCTCAGTGGTAAATCACATTGCTGTTTCTGACTGATATCTCCACCTAATTAAAACAGAGACAGACAGGTACATGAATCATTCAGAAAGGGTGTAGTGTTTAATTAGTTATCCACTGCAACACGACACAGTTTTCTTAGGGTTATTACTTCCAACATGACAATCCTACATCTTACATTGCTTGACCTATGACTATGACCAAGCATTTGATCATATTATAAGAAAATTACAAATAAACCAAGGCTATTAAGCAATTCAGGTCACCCATAGTTAATTAATCTGTATCATGATCATCTTCTGATTTCTCTGCTATCTGCAATGATAAATACTGAATGATTTTTGTTCCTAATTAATGTAGCCCTCAAAGCAAAGATATTTTGAAGTTTTTATCAAAACAGAACTGAGATCAAAGGTACTAATGTTAATCTGGTAAAATCTCAAGACCCCTGGAAGCAGGCAACCTGCTATATGGGATCACTGGTAAGAGACAAAATCATTCACATAGAGAAGAATTCCTCTGTGCTAGAAGAGATTCATGTAGTTGACTAATTTTCTTCTTTAAAAAATTTGTCAACTGAGGAAGAAATGCCAGCTTTTAATATGTGTTTTCTTTTTGTAAGATCACAAATACAGTAAATATTTGTTAATTTGTTTGTTAACTCTCTGAGGTGGTACTGGACTGCTGAATGCAGAAAAAACCTGCTGTTCTTGATATGCCTTCAGCATGGGAAAGGCTTTATCAGACCTACAGGGCTATATCTGAATAATTAAAGATTCTCTTGGCATAGAATCTAATTTACCTTCTAAATAGAATGTTTCTGTTGTAGTCAGACTATCTATGTTAAGGAAAGAAAATAATTTCACCAGTTCTTTTTCTTTGATGTGATCTTGCTTATAAAAGAACTGAGTGACTTGTTGAGCTGTAGACGCCTACACTGCAAACATCTTAGTCCTGAGGGATGTGGGCCATGTGCAGAGTCAGGACTCTGAATTTTAGGAGAGTAAATTTTCAACTCTGTAAGGAATTAGCGAATAGCACCCCTGGGAAACTGCTCTCAAGGAACTGAAGAGAGCTGGCAACTCTGAGGAGAAAATTCTTTGAGTGGAAGAGCATATAATTCCTGTATGTAAGAAATGAAGCAAGGAAGGCAGGAGAATGGCGTGGGTCAGTCAGGACCTCCTGCCTCACCTCAAGTGTAAGAAAGAAATGCACAAGCAGTAGAACAAGAGACAGATGTCCTGGGAAGAATATAGGGACACTGCCCAGATGTGTAGAGATGGGATCAGGAAAGCCAAAGGCACAACTGAAGCTAAAATTGTCAAGGGATCTTACAGGTATGTTGGTCAAAACTGGAGGATTAAAAAAAGAGTCCACACCCTCCTCGACACACAGAGATAAATAGGACAGAAGAACTGCAGAAAACCAACATGGAGAAGTCTGATTTTCAGTCATGCTTGTGCCCCTTTCTAAACAGTGCTGAAAACTACACATTAACTAACTGTGCTTTCTGCTGAGTTTCACCATGATGGGTGTAAGGCCTGCAGAAATTTTCATTTTGAAACTGCGTACAGACATCACTCATGTTCTGCAGGTTTATTGACAGTTAAATCCCTTTCTTGGGCTTATGATCAAGCTTGTGGCACAGCAGTATCTGTAGTGAGAACTGAAACTCAGACCACTGCTACCTTCCACTGCCTGGCTCACAGGAAGATACATTGTCCAGAGAGGTGATGGGTGCCCCATCCATGGAAACATTCAGGTCAGGCTCGACAGGGCTCTGAGCAACCTCACCTAGTTGATTTCCCTGATCACTGCAGGGGGATTTGACTTGTTGACCTTTAAAGGTCACTCCCAGCCCAGACTATTTCACGATTCTGATTTCTGTGTCTATGCTAAGCACAACTGCATAAATAAGAAATCTTTATTCTGTCCAGTAAGAACTATGTGTTCTAGCCAAAGAGAAGACAGGACACACAGCTTGACCTGTGCTGCTCTAATGCATATCAGCCAACTCTTTGCAGTCTGGAAGTCCATTTAAAAACACCACCTCTCAGGATTTTAAATTCCTTATCTCTAAATACACTTCTTACATTCTTATCATCAAGGTCATTCATAGAGCGAGAGATTTATTTTGAACAAAACTCAGGGAGTCAGGTTGACATTCTCTCCAATGTTAGCATTTCTCATTTTATATTCCTTCTTCCAGAATAATGAAGCAGGAGACTTCTGGGAATCTGCAGTGAAAGATCTTTACTGACAGACCTAACATTTCTTTCATTCAGGACAGTTCGCTTTTTAAATTTTCACTGAAATTAGCAACCAAGCAACTACTGACTATGCAAATCAAGCCAGGATTTTCAAATTAGGGCCCAACACAGACTTAAAATTCCTCTCTCAGTGCCTCAGAGACTCATTGTCATTTTTAATAATGCTACAAAAACCTACTATGAGAATTCTTTATTGTTGCAGGTGTTGTCCAACCAAGTGCAATGACTTTGGCCTGAAAATTATTCTGTAAGGGATCACTAAGTTCAGCATAAACATGTCAGAGGGGAAAGAGGGCAGTTCAGAGATCTCTGCACCTATTAACAGTTTCATTTGCATCTTCTTTCTTTTTTACTTGGCTTGTCTGCTTTGTGCTGTCACCATTTATGGTATTACAGGATACAAATTTTCTGCAACATTGACTGTCATTTGGCATGCATCTCTTTAAGAATACATGAATGTGTTTCACTGGCATTACAGAAAAATGCCAGTATGGAGCAGGTTTTACAATGTGTCAACATGTGGGATTTGTCTTCTCAGCTTGAACCTGCCCATGCGCTGGAGAAGTCACCTACTGCCTCCTATTTCCTCAGCTCTTGACCTATGGAAATGTAACCCCCGTTCAACCTTTTGTAGGGAAACGCCCCTTAAAGCTCAGATCCCTGTGATTTATTCACATGTGCCAAAGGATTTTTTCATGTTTCTCTGTCACCTCTGAGAAAGGCAGAGCATGTACTAAAATCAGGCAGCAGAGGCCTGGAGCTGGGCTGTCTCCATCCTCAGAGGTTTTCAAGAAGAGACCAAAGAAAGCTGAGAGCAAACTGGGCTGACTTGACAGCTGACCCTGCTTCGTGCAGGAGGTTGGACTACAGATCCCCTGAGGTTCTCTCTGACATGGATGAATCTGCCATTCTTGAGGGCTCTGTGTACTAACACAGCAGGACGGTTAAAAATTTCTATATGAAGGAAACAAGATGTTAGAATTATAGCAAGCAAAATAGGGAAAATCCTCCCCCAGTTGTACAGTCAATGACCTTTCAAATGAACATGATTTGTCTGTGATGGGATAACTGAATCCTGAGAAAATAGCTTTGGGTGTCAATGCAGCACTTATTTCTCATCACCTCTATATTTCTGATAAGGAGGCTGGCTGCAATTTTATTTTTTAAAGAAAAAAAAATGGTGAAAGTCCTAGGAGAGAAAAAAAATGAGATTAGCTTTATCACAGCCCCTGCATCTAGAGAGATGTAGCAACAGAGCTGTCAGGCCTTGGCAAAGAACCAGACTAATGTGAGTGCTCTGAATATTAGAAACACTTTGCATTGTAGATACTGTGAGATATTCCCGAGGCTACAGAAGAGCTTATTCCTGAATCTCATCACTCCAGGGGCAGTTTTAGCAGTGTTTTATTTATGTGGGATGCATAACATGTCCCTCAAATCTGACTGGCTTAATATGACATTTATTATACTTCCAGTTCTTTACCATCTGGCACAATCACAGGCAGCCAAGGAGATTTTGCAGCTGCTTTTTTATAGTAGCATTAAGATTTCATAACATTTGTTCTTTTACAGCATTGCTGTAGGAGAAATGCAGACTCAATTCCTGAAGTGGTGGGACGAGAGGGAGAAGTGGTCAATTAGTGCACAAAGATTGTCAGTCAGATACAGAAAATAAAATTTCAGATAGACCAGGTTTTGTGTAAAAGCTCTTGTATACATCACTGTGAGAAACCTTAAAATACATCAGCACAGATATCATCATTCATAGCTGTGAACTGCTTTTTGATTTTTTCAGTTTAATAAAGTATGCTTGCTTTTTCTCCCTAGAATCTGGGGAATCTCTTGAGATACTCCACTGTGTTCAGAAAAGGTCTATCAGCAGTTTCATAGCTCAACAAAAGCACCATCTAGTAAACTTCACCTTTAATTAATTTTAGCTTAGTTCAATACATATTAAAAGCCAAACACTTTCCCTCTTGATTTTTATTGTAGCAGCCCTTACATCACTCTCGTTATGAAAAAACAGCATATGTAAACAAAATGACCTTTGTTTTATAAGAAAAAATCTTCTCTAAGCTGATGCACTGTTTATATATGAAAAGGTTTTACGTTTTTAAAAATTCACATAACAAGGCTGTTGAAGAAGATTAATCCAGGCTTGGATCCAACCAGAACAGCCATCTTATTTTCCATGTAAAGCAACCAGCTACCAAGTGACCTCTGCTTATCTCCAGATAAAAAATGCTTTAAGAAGAACCTCAAAAAGGCAGCACAGACCAAGTATTCTTTAGAGCAGCCTAATAGAGAGAATTTACAGGTGTAAGCCAGTGTGGCTGTGGGTAATGTGAGACCATCCTAACTTGCCAGCATTCCACGCTGCCACTCCTCATTCCTAGCAGACAGTGCTACATTGTGGAGGAAAATCTCATGAAAATCTTTTGTAAGCACAAAAGGACAGAACAATCTCCCATCATTGGATCCAAAGCTGAGAAGATGTGACCTAGACAGATGGACCTCAAGGTGGTTGAAAACTGGTTGGACCATCAGTTCAAAGGGTTGGGGTGAACAGCTTGAAATGTGACAGCTGAGTGAGTGGCATTCCTCAGTGTTTGATACAGGGCTAAAAATACTTGGCATCTTCACCATGGATGTGGACCATGAGGTGAAAGATGTCCTCAGCAAGCTGTGGATGCCACCGTGGGTGAAGGCTGAGAGGCTGAAAGAGAAGGCTAAGGAAAATCCAAGCATCTTTCTCCTGAAGAGGGGTCATAAAGAAGAGCAACACAAACTCAGAGGCACACAGTGGGGGCACAAGAGACAACAGTTGAAAGTTGCAGCAAGAGATTTCTTATTGAATACAAGGAAAAAAGTTTTCACCCTGAGAATGATTAAGTACTTCAGCAGGTTCTCCAAGGAGCCAGTGTGACCACCTTCTATAGAGATTTTTGAAACTTGGCAGGATGAGAAGCAGAGCAACCTGATCTAACTTTGAAGTTGTTGCTGCTTTGACCAAAGAGTTGGACTCAAGACCTCCAAAGGTCCCTTCTAAACAACGTTTGTCTTTGATTCTGTAATTAAGCCCATATTGCTTTTTTTGCATGCAAAAAATCTCCTTAGAGATTTATCAGTGCAGCAGACAGAGAACAAAGTTCAACTATTTGCATGGCAAAACATATCGTCTACTTTTAGGTGTTACTGGTATAGCACTATAAAAGGAGTGTATTTAAATAGTGCCTGACATATCAAATATAGTAATTAGGCACATGTTGCTGTGTCATGTATGACTGAAACTGGGCAGAACATAACCTCATAAATAATTAACTCCTAGTTAATCATGTGTCAGCTTCTACAGTGAGAGCAAGGAGGATTCTGCACAACTGACTTTATAGAGAAAAGGGCACTCATAGAAACACTACCCAGTAGTCAGTGCTTGTTTTCTATATTGCATTTCTAATGTTAAAAAAA